>JAPDDN010000407.1:0-85000 GCA_027422405.1 Ptychobarbus kaznakovi | reverse complement strand
TTTGGCTTCGTACAGCGACATGATCTTCTTGCAGCGGCCGCAGTCTTTGCGCATCTCGGCCACTTCCCGCCGCAGCGCCGCGTTTTCTCGCTCCAGGAAGACGGAGCGGACGGCGATCTGGTTCTCTTTCAGACGCCGGGCGTCGCGCGAGCGCTTCGCCGCCACGTTGTTCTTGTTCCTCCGCGACCAGTATTTATCATCCTGCGGAAAAACACAAAATCTCGTAAAACGTTTTAGTTGAAACTTTAACAAAAACATGATTATTGTCTGCATCGCATGTATTATGATAAAACGTTAGCGATTACATTGTGTCTAAAACAGCGCGCGTCTATGAATTTGGGGGAACCAGCGACGAGGAGCATCACAACATTGCAAACATTGTCTTTTGGTCTGATTTTCAAATATTTCTGAGGTCAAAATCAAAGATAAAAGAGCTTTAAGCAATAAACTACAATCCCATAATGCACTGCAAGCTAAAGAAAGAGACTATTGATTTAAAGTTGTTAATTTTGACAAGATTTATACAAATATCAGTGTTATTTTAACACACTACTACAGTTTTATTAACATTTTTAGTTAAAGGTTTAGTAATTTTGTTGTGTGTTGACGTTATTATTCATTTGTACTTTAACCTTTGATATTTTTAAACATTTTATTATTTAAAATATTGCCTTGACAAGCAGCAAGTTTTAGTTAACAGTAATAATTTCCGTAATTTATGTTCCAGGCCTTATTCTGAATAATCAACACAAAATATGATATGATCCATATTGGTACCAAATACCAGCTGTGTATCAGGGCTCTCAAGTTATAGCTAAAGTTTGGAATGAGATTAGGGGAGGGGCCACACAAGGGGGAGGAGTCACTCACATAGGAGGAGCCACACAAAGGGGAGGGGTCACTCGAATGGGAGGGGCCACACGAAGGGGAGGAGTCACTCAAATGGAAGGGGCCACACAAAGGGGAGGAGTCACTCAAATGGGAGGAGCCACGCAAAGGGGAGGAGTCACTCAAATAGAGGGCCACACAAAGGGAAGGAGTCACTCAAATAGAGGGCCACACAAAGGGGAGGAGTCACTCTCAAAGGAGGAGCCACACAAAGGGGAGGGCATGGCCACGCAAAGGGGAGGAGTCACTCAAATATTTGCAGCACCCAAATTTTTGCTATCAGTTCAATTTGACCTATTGTTCATAATTGACCAGCGCAAATAGAAATGATAACATCTGGTAAATCTGACGAAAGACAAATTCATTCTAATAAAACAAAAAGATTTATGTATTTAAAAATACAAATGTATCAAAAATAAAAATACATTTAGCCTCCATTCAGTTGGCATGTTTGGGGCCAAATTTCTGAAAGCCAAAGCTCAGCCTAAAGCTTCTGGTTGCAAAGCATTTGGGAGTTTTTTTATATGACTGCATTAATAATACTTTTGCATGAGTTTGGCTTTATTCCAACTTCAGCTCTCACTATATTTTAAGTGATTTCGTCCAGGAATCTTAAAATCGGAAAAAAAAAAAAAATATGAAGTGGTTACCGACGCACACCCATGTTGCGGCAGAATCGCGTAATCTACCCGGAAACAACAACATCCTAATTTCTGATTGGCTGTAGGTGGTATAACCCGAGACAGCTATGAACTCGGCAGAGAGCTTTCCTCTGTATTCCCTCGTCTATTAATTGTATATATAGCGGGACACGTTATCCCTTCTCAGCGTGAGAAACACAAGGTGTGGCGTGAGAGCGTGTCAACTGGTTGAAATGCGTGTCTCACGGTGAATACGTGAGACTCGGGAGCCCTGTGAAAATAATCAATCAATTTGTGACATAATAAAAGTCCTGCTCTAATTTTTGTTGTCCAGTTTTACCTGAAAATTTCACATAAAAGACGTAAAATAGAGTGCGTAACTCTTGTTGACTTTAACATGGCGGATCAATCAGAAGTTGGCAAACAATCGTATAGCATGAGTGCGCTGCTAATGCTAAATAACTCATTATAATTGAAATATATTTCCTGGATGACTAACGAGAGGCCTGTGTGTTCAGGAGAGCAACAGGTTTTTGTGTTCATAAACTCACTCAATCGCTTCAGTCTCACCTTCGCATCTTCAGGAACGAACACTTTCTTGGCTTTCTTGATCATGGGCTGTGGTTTGAGCTCGTCCTCGGAGAAGCGGTGTTTGCGTGGATTGAAGAGCTCTCCTCCGGGAATGCTGGACAGGACCAGATCCGTGGGGTCCGGCTGGAAGGCCACGTTCACCTCGATCTCCTCCGGGTCCATCGGAGGGGGCGTCACGCGGTCGACTTTGGGTTCTGGTGGATAAAAACAAAGCGATGTATAGCCGTTACACTAAAATCAACAGAATAAACCCATGACCAGAGTAAATATTGAACCTGATGAACTTTCATTCAACAGCAGAAAGCATCAGTCAGTTAGATGTGTGCTTTGACTGATAAATGAACTTCAAACTGCATGGATTGATGTAGAGATGAGCGAACAACAACAAAACGCTTCATGTTAAAGAATCCTGTGTTAATGCCTATGTTTAGATACACCAGATTCACCATTCATGCTTTATTATTTTAATTTGGATCTTGGTGGATCAAACCATCAGATGAACACTTGAGTTTAAAACTAAAGATTTAAAGCAGTCA
This sequence comes from Ptychobarbus kaznakovi, assembly GCA_027422405.1. NCBI lineage: Eukaryota > Metazoa > Chordata > Actinopteri > Cypriniformes > Cyprinidae > Ptychobarbus > Ptychobarbus kaznakovi. The sequence goes on along the minus strand of JAPDDN010000407.1, from coordinate 82,344 downwards.
AACTGATACCAGAAAACTAAAATAATAATAATAAATATCCCTAATATTATCAAAATATCCCTAATAATCGCTAACCCTCAGAACTGGCAGTTTAAATCTTGGAATGTTTATTTTTGGAATTTTAAGTCGATATCTAACAACTTTAAAATCAAAAATTCCGATTTAATATCCTGCCATTCTAAGTTCTATTTGTTTAATTATAAGCATATAATCTTACAACTAACCTTCTTCTCTGAATTCTGATTTAATATCTTACAATGCAGTTTTAGTTTTTTTGCACAACACAGGATTAAATAGAAATATGGCTATTGCAACTTTCTCATTTCACAGTTTTCACTTCTGACCGAATTTAACTCAGAACTATGAGCAAAAAAAGTCTGAAGTGCGAGATCATAAAACGTCATAATTACCTTTTTTTTCTTTAAATTTACACTTTTATACACTTTCAATCCACTTCAGATATAAGCTTCCATCAAAATAAACCGGATACGCCACACATCAGATGAGATCTACAATAGATTAATACAGCCGTCACGTTTAAACTATTTAACACTACACACAAACTCTTGCTCAGCTTGATCCGAGACGCATCCTGTTCTTTAACATTACTGCATTTTTTGTTTCACATGTATTCAAAAAATTGTCATGCTTACGAAAAGCTCCACAATTGTATTACTATAAGCCGGGACGTAGTGCATGTTAGGGCTGTCAAAAAAAGTTTATTTTTTTTAATATTCATTGCATTAACAATAAAAATCCATATTCGAATGAAAAACGTTGCATTTTAATTTTAGGTGTCTGTCAGGCTGCCTTATCAGTAGAGCACGAGATGTGATGAAGATGTAGGTGTCATTGCATTTTAATGCTTTTTTTAGCCTATCCAGTTGAACCCAATGGATACTTTGTTCATTCAAAATACTGCAGAAAAAGACCTCACAACTGGAAACAAGCCGTTCTCACAGAACGCATATTTTGTGCATTTTCTCGAGGGACATCTATCAGCGTTGCACTCGCGTCTCGCAAAAGAGAGTCGGATATTTAGAAAGCCATTTAAAATTATTGTAAGTTCAACTGTGAAAAAACATGTCTCAAAATTTGACAGGTCTCTCCCCGTTCCACTGCATCTCATGTTTTTAAATGAAAGAAGTAACGTTACTCTTTGATTGGTTTTCCGTGCTTTGTATTAAAACTGCGTATATACATTTTTCAAAGGTAGTCGTGTTATTTTATGCTTTGAAGAACTAATATTTTGCTCATGCGCCCTCAAGAGAGAAGCCAAAAGCCGAATTCGAAAAAATAAAGTTTGAATTTTGAATTTTCGAATTTTTATCATTTTTAAGTACAATATTCAAATTCAGTTTTTCAGCCATTTTGACAGCTCTAGTGCATGTTAATGCGAACTAACCAGATTTGTATAATATTACGTTTCTGACCTCGAGGTTGATTTCTTTCTACCATGTCAACGGTCTCACAATTTAAACCATCACACCATCCAATCCAAACATATGCTATCGCAGAGAAAAACAGTATTTGTGAAGCTACTTTGAAAAGCTAGTTACTTAAGTTACTCTAGAGTCGTTCAACTACAGTCAAGCTACTCTTCTGATACATTACATCACTGAAGCTATTTAGAGGGCCAGTGTGTTTGTCATATATGTGACCCTGGACCACAAAACCAGTCATAAGGGTAAATTTGTCCAAATTGATATTTATGCATCCTCTGAAATCTGAATGAATTATATTTCCATTGATGAATGGTTTGTTATGATTGGACAATATTTGGCTGAGATTGTAAATCTGGAATCTGAGGATGCAAAAAAAATCTAAATATTGAGAAAATCATCTTTAAAGTTGTTCAAATGAAGTTCTGAGCAATGCATATTACTAATCAATAATTACGTTTTTATATATTTACAGTAGGAAATGTACAAAATATCTTCATGGAACATGATCTTAATATCCTAATGATGTTTGGCATAAAAGAAAAATCAATAATTTTGACCCATACAATGTATTTTTGGGTATTGCTACAAATATACCCCAGCGACTTAACACTGCTTTTGTGCTCCAGGGTCACATATAATATCAGTGGTACACGAACAACAATGAAACATGCGTGTTTGTCATCTCACCTGCTTCCGTCTCAACGCTCACAGCGAGCGGGTCGTCCTCAGGCTCGTCCTCGTCCTCGTGCTCCTCCTCAGGCATCTGTGGGACGGTCGCCGGCTCATCAGAGGAGTCCTGTGTGTCGCCGCCTCGCCACTCCGCCTCGGGACACTTGCTCATCTCCTCCTCCTCCTCCAGCGTGATGGGAATCTCGTTCTCCAGCAGGAACTCGTCCAGGTCCATGTACTCCAGGTGGAAGGTCTCTCCGTCGTACGGGATGGTTTTGTCCCAGATGGCGGGGGTGAGAGAGGCGGAGACTCCTGAACCACCGCCGGACGTCCCATCGACGATCGAACCCTGTTTCTCCTTCTCGATGCCTGTGCGAGAGGAACTACAGTTTAGTCAAATATCAAAGCAGCATTGACATTTGCTTCATCAGAGTTTGCTAAATACAATAAAATAAAACAGAAACATGCAATAGAATAAAATTAAAAAAAGCTTAAAATGTATTTCTAAAGCACATTTAAACACAGCAAAGCGGATTAAAGTGCCGATCAACGTAAATAACTGCACAATAACATATGAAGAGTTCATTTGTTTTTAATAATTTAAAAAATCATGTTTTTTATTTGTGCATTGATCCAATTAATCTCAATCAAACTGCAGTCGGGTTATTTTGATTAGGTTAAAAAATAACATCTAACTAACACAATAAAACAATAAATAACAAAAAACATGATTTTTTTATGTTTTTGCAAATTAACTCTTCATAGCATAAATGATGCGCAACGATATTAAATGCAAATGAATAGAATAATACATTATTTAAAATAGTATTTTAATAGATGCATAAAAAAAGGTCCAAAATGTAATACAATGTATTAATTTGTCTTGGTTTTGATGTGAACATGTTCTTGGCAGGTTTTTGACATTTGGACCGTCAGACATCCAACTTTAATTTTCAGCAGTAAAAACTGTTCGCATGGCACATACTAGTTTGTTATTAGTAACTAAACACGTTAGCTATCAGTTAAATGTCAGAAAAGACTTTTGTGAAAGATGTCAAATATTGCCACGCCTATAGATGCCCCAATGAGGGTCATTATCAAGCCAGGTGATAAGAATATTATTAATAAAGTTCATAAAGGGCAGGTCAGTCTTTACCATGGTAAAAGCACAAGATTGACATGTTATATCCACAAAACGTGATCAATAACTAAAATAGCCTACTCTCTTAAACGCCAGCATGCAGGAATATACCTGTCAGATCTACAGATGCTGGATGAGGTTAACATTACAGAAGAGGAGAAAACACTAACACTAGTGCACCATTATTGATGGTATGATTATACTATAATGGTGCTACAATTCTTGTACAGGTGTTTTTTTAGGATATACAAAGAAGGTTCTTCGGTACTACCTATACCCAAGTATCCAAATATACCATGGGAAAAAAAATACAACTATCACATGTAACGTTAATAGGTACATTTGCATCTTCTGATATATAATCTCACGATTGTTTTTAGCATGTTAGCCATTCAACGTGTGTTAAGGCTAAACACCATTTATTAAATTCGACGTTGTACAAATACAGATTTTATCAAATAACGAATTTAATTTTTATTTTTTTTTAACTAATTAAATTTTTTTATTTTAGAAATAACCTGTAAAAACGACCATTTTAAAACGAAACTATATTAAAATGCCGCGGTTTTTCAGTCTGTTGTGGTGATAAAGCAGCACTCTTCTGAGGGAACGTTCTGTTCTTTTGAGCGACCAATCAGCGCGCAGCTGCGGAGGTGAAGCCAAGTGCACGGATAACGATACAAACACGCGTTCAACGGAACGGTTTGTATATATTTAATAAGCATTTTGGCAGGTTTATGGTTCTCACCGTCGTCTTGACCCTCCAGTATGTTTGGGGGAGGAATATTCATGATCTTCTTTAAAACAAAACCGGACGATTTCTGCGATCCGATGGCCACCGTCACTGACATCTGTCCGGGCATAATTAGCGCGATATTATCCGAGGAAAAACACGAACGTCGCTTGTATCCGTTAATCCAGCTGTTACTGTTTGAGAAAACACAGCCAAAACAACACCGTAGCGATCCACTCCAGCGTTCTGGGCTAAACACTCATATATTCATGATGAACGTGAAACTCGAAGCGCTGATTGGTTAGCTCGCCAACGGCTCATGAATATTTAAACAGACGGGGCGTGTAGATACAGTTCTTAAAGAGCCCAAGGCGGATTCTCGCTCTGTGATTGGTCAGCTGTTAATCCGCTTCATCCAGATCTACAACAATGAGGAAGGATGCGGAGCTACTCCCTTTATTCCGAAAACAAACGAATAGTGTCCATATGAATACCAGAACACGGTAAACATGCTAAATACACTCAACATTTGGTTTAATTAACTGTGAATGCATCCGAAAATGGCAAATCATACTAAATAATGTTCTATATTTACATACATCAACGACGACAATTCAGTATCCATATAGCACTTTTAAAATTCAGTATCCATATAGCACTTTTAAGCCAGTGCCAGCTCTTTGGCACATTAAAACATCTTTATTAAACACAAGAAGTAATGTACTACTGCAGATGTATTTTTCCTCCCTAGTTGTGAGCTGATTCCTTCACACGTGCAGTGTTGCCAGATCGGGTTGTCGATTTCCAGCCCAAAAGCTCACCAAAACCCGCCCACTTCAACAAAAACCAGCCCAAAATTTTAACTGCCAAAATAATGTGATATGATTTTATTACCATGTCAATCAAGATTAATAAGGACCATTTTTATCTCCTCAAAATAAAATAATGATGAAAAAAAGGTAATAAATATAAATAAATTTCACAGCAACATGGATCAAAACAGGGCAAATGCGTTAAAGACAGTCAGAAAATATGCTTAAAATGACCAGGAACCTTTTCAAAATGGCAATCAAGAAATTAACTGATAACCCCCGGGGGAACACATGCATAATTTTCAATGTCCACAGTAAGAAAAAGCGTATTTTTGTGCAAAAAAAGTGCACAATAAAGTGATCAGAAAGCAATGTTAATTCACACCCACAACAGCCAAACATGTGTTATTGAAGAAAAAAGCAGCTGATTGGGCGGTTTTTAGTTTTTTAAAAGCAGCCCGCAATTTGGTCTACCCGCCCAATGCGTTATTCTCCGGTCCAAGCCGATCAAAAGAAGCCCAATCTGGCAACACTGCACACGTGCCGCCAGCATGCGCCATACACTGAGTGGGTGGGGCTTCTGCACGTGCCGAGAACAGCTGCCTGAGCACGTGCATGGGAGCGCGCCCTCGCCTGGCAAGACATGAGAATGAGAGAATGACCTTTATTGAGAAGGGTATAAACGGAGGTCGGAGCCAGCTGCAAGTGGGTGGGACTTAAGCTACAAGTGGGTGGGGCTTAATCTGTAAATGGGTGGGGCTTAAGCCTGCAAGTGGGTGGGACTTAAGCTGCAAGTGGGTGGGACTTAAGCTGCAAGTGTAAGACAGTACGGTCTTCAGTAACTTAGATGAGTGGATAAGGTAAGTATGAGGACCAATTATTGTTTATATTTCTTTGTAAAAATAAAAAGTATTACAAGCTATGAATAGTGCATTTTCTTGGGGGCTTCTGTACAACGTTGTCTTAGTACCACACACAGCTTACAATCTGTAATGTTTTTTTTTCTACAAAACTAATTTGCTCTCCAGGTTGGATGGATACATAAGCAGCTAATGTAATTGCATGGCATTATAATTTTGGTAACACTTTATATGAAGCCCATAAAATAAGGGTATTTTAAGGCATTATAATAAATGCATAATGACTTTCTTATAATATTTCATCTTATGAATATTCATAAGAACAGTTTTAAAGCATTATAATATTTACTGGTTATAGCTTTTAAGAGTATGATGATTTATAACACAGTGCATCCAATTAAGTTACAATGGATTATATTTCTCATAGTTATAATGTATAATAAGTCGCATATCTTGCCACTTTTCTTATGCTACTTTACTTAAAGCCATCAATGACCACTTATAAGTATAGTAATAATAATAGTAATATTTTTTTTTATCTCAAACAGCCATAAGATCAGATATCAGATCAGATTGCATTGAATTATTTTTATTTTAATATCAGTTTGATTATTTTGAAGGCACCCATTAGACAGCTGTTGTTAAGAAACTCTGCAACTTCATGTCAATTAGCAGTCATTGGAGTATTACTAACACTTTATTTTGATGGTTCCCCTACAGACAAACTGACTGTAAGCAACTTTGCATGTACGTCAACATTGTACCTATACCTTAACCTAAGCCTACTAATACTCTAATGAGAGTTAGTTGACATGTAGTTGCTTTTAGTCAATAGACTAAGGGGACATCAAAATAAAATGTAACCTAACATATAAACATAGCTTTTTTCCAGTTGAAATGATTAACTAGCTCACATTAAAATGAATATTAGGGAACACTCAAATAACACTCTACACTTAAGATGTACTGTAGTAAGATACTACGCAGATCTTAAATAATGTCAAGATATATAGTCCCATTATCAATGTAAAAGTAGATTTAATATGGTGTTCATTGTGTTATAAATAATCATAATCGTAAATGCATAAGCATTATAATGTATTATAATTGTTGTTATGATTATTTATAAGATGATTATAATGTTTTTTTTATATAATGCATTATGCATTCATTATAATGCCTTAAGAATACCCTTATAATGCATAAAAATATGGGCTTCATAGAATAAAGTGTACATGTCTTAAACTTTTGTAAATAGATACCTGTTTTTTTACAGTCTATGATAGAAACACTGTGAAAAGTGAAGTTGGATGAACTTAAAAAATATACTTCAATTGGTAACACCTAAAAAAAATTTTTTTTTCAACTTAATATATTACTATATTATAATAAATTAAGTAAAAAAAAATATTTAGGTGTTTTACAATTGAAGTATTTTTTTAAGTTGATCAAACTGTTCACTTTTCACGGTGTAATTTTCTAAAGAATAAGGTACATTTTCAAAAGCACTAGAACACATCTCCTAATCCACAATGTAATATAATTAAAAAAATATATATATATTTAATACTAATAATAATCAATAATCAGTTTTGTGTAAATTAATGGTGAATAAACTAGTGTTTTGTCTAGTGGTTTTTAAAAGGAATACTTCATTTAAAAATAGTAATAAAGTCTAATTTACTTGGCCTAATGTCGTCCCTTAAAATTTCTGGACACCATTTGCTTGCATAGCATATCCACAGAGCTGAGAAATGATTCTTGAAATGTTTATACGTGTTCAACAAGAGAATAAAGTCATGCATACGTTGGATGGCATGGGGAGGATGTTGTTTGTTGTGGGTTAACCCTAATACTCATTGTGCCTCGTGTGTACCCAGCACAGGTTATGTTGGGAAGGGCACGCGAGGCGAGCTCCGTGGAAGTTACTCAGAAGCAATGCATCGGGGATTTAGCCGTGTCCACTGCATGCAAGTCTATTGTGCTGAATGAATGGTTGTACATAATTAGATTAATCAGAAATACAATTATTTACCCACCCTGAGATTTCAAATTAATACATTGATTTGTGTATCATGTTCTGAAGAAGATTTGTCTGTCATTTGCTGTAATTTGATTTAAAAAATGCAAAATAAGAAATGTGCAGTACAGGCAAATGGTAACTACGTTTTCTCAACAATACTCAACATTTCTTTATGTATCACACATTTACCTCCTAAGTGCAATTGCATCTCACTTAAATGTTCCTTGGTAGGCTACTGTAGAAATAAAATGTAATAAACAGAAATATGCTTAAATTACTACAGTTAAAGTATTTAAAATGAGACCATCACAAAGCATAGCAAAAGGTGTAAAGACATGATTTCAATGTTGACAGTGAATGGTATTGGATACAAACAATGACAAAACTAAGAATTTCAGTTGAAACTACTGTGAAAATGCATTATATGCAATATATTTATATCATTTTAAACTGTGATGAAATCAAGGCTAGTGGCATAAGCTCCTCCCACTTGCTATTCTCAGGCCCCTCCCACTTGCTATTCTTGGCGTAAGCTCCTCCCACTTGCAGGTCTCCGGGCTGCAGTGATAATTTATATGCCAGATATGTTTACACATACGAGGAATTTGTTATAGTGACAGAAGCTCCACTGTGCAGCATAATGACAGAAACAGGACAGGGGCCTGTAATGAGTGTGAGAGGGATGCACGCTTTCCTTAAAATATGCATACAGCGGACTTATAATGTGCTATTACCAGTGGTGTAGTGGTGCCTGGAGAAGTGGGTATACAGGTGCATCTCAATAAATTAAATGTTGTGGAAAATTTCATTTATTTCAGTAATTCAACTCAAATTGTGTAACTCGTCTATTAAATAAATTAAATGCACACAGACTGAAATAGTTTAAGGGTGAATCCCATTTCTCTGTCTTACCCCTAGCCCTTATCCCTCGAAACCAAGTGGTAAGCGCTAGGGGTGAAAACATACCCCTATGAAACGAGACACCACTTGGTTACTGTTAATTTCATCATACATCGACACTAGCTGGCTGCTACATCACCAGAAGTGACAAGTGTTGATCACAAACTCTCCGTCTAAAAGCATGTGTATGTTGATTGCGTGGGTTTTAGTGATGTTTTCTCTAGTCAGAGAAATGCGCAACTATTGTGCAAATCAGCAATGCAACGTTAGTGTGGAAATATAGCGATTTTTAAAAACGTTTCAATTATGAACATGGTTACAAATGTATATGTACAGGACTGTGTTGAGCACAAAACAAGACTGTCGTAATTTCGAAATAAATTATTTAAGCTGAAATCATTTACATTTCTGGGACTCTCAGGATGATCTGTCCGCAGTGTATTCTGGGTACCCCTTGGTTTCAAGTAAGCTTGCGAAAAATTCTTGGTTTTAAGGGGTATCTACCCCTTCCCCTTACCCCTACCCCTCGATCAAAACGAGAATTGGGACAGCCCTTACTCTCACGTGAACACGCAAAACTAAGGGGAAGGGGTAAGACAGAGAATTGGGATTCACCCTAAGTCTTTGGTTATTTTAATTGTGATGATTTTGGCTCACATTTAACAAAAACTCATCAATTCACTATTTTAACAAATTAGAATATGGTAACTGCCAATCAGTTAATCAACTCAAAACACCTGCAAAGAAGCTGGCTGTTCACAGAGTGCTGTATCCAAGCATTTTAACAGAAAGTTGAGTGGAAGGAAAAAATGTGAAAGAAAAAGATGCACAACCAACCGAGAGCGCGTCCACCAGTTACACATATGACTAGCGCATAACTTAGTTAAAAATAACTTGTGCATTTCCGTATTTTTGTGCATATATAAGTTGTAAAATTATGTTTATGTTCTATAAATATCTGATTCTCGTGTAGCCTAATTAACCCGCTATAACAAGCGCTTCTGTTTACCGGTGTTCATTCTGATTCATACAGCTCACGCAGCTCAAACAGCTGCTATTTAAAACAGTAGTAGCCTATTAATTTGTTACTTTTTCAAAATCACAGAAGCATTATTAATTATAACCACCACTTTTATTTTCTCTTATTATTTTCATCAACAATATGGTTTAGTAATTAATATCGTTTCATTATTGTCCATGCAGATGGCTCTTCCGTTTTATTCATCCATGACACATGCATTTTGATTATTTACAGATGTAATGATGTCCAATGACTTGTTTGCATTATTTATGCATTATTTTATTTTATTTGTGAGAATTTTTTTTATGGCGAAATTTGGTAATGGAAAGTAAAAAAAAATGTTGTAACTTACTCTGTTCAAACTAGGCTGCTTTTGTTGAAGTGTTTGGGATGTGGCTTTTAATGATGAGACCGTTTAAAACCGCAATAAATATTTAAATAAATATTTAAATAAATAAATATTTAAATATTTAAAACCGCTGTAAACCGCACTTTACAAAGTATGCAACAACATACGAGGTCGTTTCTGCCTAGTTAATCGAATACAGCGCTTTTTTTGTGTTGACTTAAACACTTACTAGAACAGCAGGCAACAAGCCTATGTGGAAAACATGTTCATTCAGACCCGAGCGATTTTGTGTTTGTCCGTGCGAATGATTGCGTTTATGTTTATGGTGATAATATCACTGTTGCTCAATGTATTGTGATGTGTAAGGAGGAATGGATGAGAACCGGTATCAAGTTTTGCTGCTGCGGTTTTATAACGTTATTTCTCTGACGTTTATCTCTGGCAGATCAAATCTGTTGTAGTTACTTTACAGGATAAAATTGAAAACAGATACTGCTGAATACTTCATATTGAGCCTAGATGGTGGTACATTTTAAATTCACATAAACATGAACAGGTTTATAATATAGACACTGGACACATTACAATTTTCCATTGTGTTTGTTGCTCATTCTGCTTGTATAAAACTACAACATGTTCATAATTTAGTTACTTGAGTGCTTTGGATGTAGTTATTAGGAAACCAAACTATATTTAGATATTGTGTGTTTTAGTTTAGTTATTTAAATGGAGTTGTTAACGAAAATGGGAAAAGGTTACCAAAGAACAAATGTATATAATGTGTGAATTACTACGTTTACATTTATTAATTTAGCAGATGCTTTTATCCAAAGTGACATGCAGTGCATTCAGGTTATACATTTTTCATCAGTACATGTGTTCCCTGGGAATCGACCCCACAACCTTTTGCGCTGCTAACGCAATGCTCTACCACTGAGCCACAGGAACACTTTTTTTTCACATATTTGAGTGCAGTGTTACTGAATGAGCATCTCAAATAAGTGTTTTTTGTGTCAATGCTGTTACTTTTAATATAGTAATATAGACATATGCTTCACTTATACACTGATTTTTACTTTGATTTCAGAGTTGATTGAAGTGAAGGAAGAACCAAGCGAAGTTGAGAAGAAAAGTCTTGTCAAAACTGAAGAAAAATCTGAAACTGAAAAACTGAAATATTTAAATAAAAGAAGAGCCAAGAGGTCTTTCACTTGCGCTCAGTGTGGAAAGAGTTTCCCGTGCAAATATAACACATAAAGGAAACCTTATGGAGCACATGAACATCCACACTGGAGAGAAACCTTACAAGTGTTCACACTGTGACAAGAGATTCAGTCATTCAGGAGACCTGAAAAGACATGAGAGGATCCACACGGGAGAGAAACCGTACAAGTGTTCATACTGTGACAAGAGATTCAATCGTTCAGGAGTCCTGAAAAGACATGAGAGGATCCACACGGGAGAGAAACCGTACAAGTGTTCATACTGTGACAAGAGATTCAGTCATTCAGGACTCCTGAAAACACATGAGAGGATCCACACTGGAGAGAAACCTTACAAGTGTTCACACTGTGACAAGAGATTCAGTCATTCAGGAGACCTGAAAACACATGAGAGGATCCACACTGGAGAGAAACCGTACAAGTGTTCACACTGTGACAAGAGATTCAGTCATTCAGGACACCTGAAAAGACATGAGAGGATTCACACTGGAGAGAAACCGTACACATGTGATCAGTGCGGGATGAGTTTCACACTAAAAACACATTTTACAGCACATTGGAGAATTCATACGGGAGAGAAACCATTCACTTGTGATCAGTGTGGAAAGAGTTTCACAAAATCAGAAACCCTTAAAAAACACATGAACATCCACACTAGAGAGAAACTGTATGCATGTCATCAGTGCGGCAAAACATTTTTGTGGGCTTCAGCTCTGAGGAAACACCTGAGAGTTCATACAAAGGAGAAACCGCATTCATGTCCTTTATGTGAAAAGAGTTTTTCACAACTAGAATATTTGAAAGTACATCAGAAAATACATACTGTTGTGAGAGAGTACATGTGCTTTGAGTGTGAAAAGACTTTTATTTCAGCGACCTGTTTAAAAATACACGAGAGGATCCACTCTGGAGAGAAACCGTACAAGTGTTCACACTGTGACAAGAGATTCAGTCAGAAATCAAATCTGAAAAGACATGAGAGGATCCACACTGGAGAGAAACCGTAGCACTGCTCTGCAAGTGGGAAGCGTTTCAATCATTTATTTGCTCCACGCAGTAATGCAAAAAACAATCACAGTACGTAGATCATCTTCAGATCCAACACTTTCAGGCCTGATGCCGGCTCCTTACCAAATGGCACACAATAATGCATCAAGCAATAAAATATTGGTAACACTTTATTTTAGGGTCTCTTAACTAGTTGCTTATTAGCATGCATATTACTAGAAGATTAGCCTTTTATTAGTACTAATTAAGCACATATTAATGCCTTATTTTACATCCCTAATTCCATCCAATACCGAAGCTTAACAACTAGTTTACTAACTATTAATAAGCAGCAAATTAGGAATCTATTGAGGGAAAAGTCGCAGTTAATAGTGAATAAGTGTTCCCTATTCTAAAGTGTTACCAAAATATAATCAGTTTAAATCTGTCCTAACGAGCTATTACAAGTGATATGACTGAAACACTATCTAAATCTTTCACAGTTAATATACAACCCCAAATCAGAAAAAGTTGGGACAGTATGGAAAACGCAAATAAAAAAAGAAAGTATTGATTTCTAAATTTACTTTGACTTGTATTTCATTGCAGACAATATGAACACAGAATATTTCATGTTTTGTCTGGTCAGCTTCATGTAATTTGTAAATATACATCCTTTCTGTCATTCAGACCTGCAACACATTCCAAAAAAAACAATTGGACAGGAGCAATTTAGGGCGAGTAATGAGGTAAATTGGTTAAATAATGATGATTTGAAAGAGATGATGTCAACAGGTTATTGTAATTATGATTTGGTACAAAAGCAGCATCCAAGAAAGGTCTAGTCCTTTAGGAGCAAAGATGGGCAGAGGATCACCAGTTTGCCAACAAATACGTGAGAAAATTATTGAAATGTTTAAAAAATGTTCCTCAAAGAAAGATAGGAAGAGATTTGGATATTTCACCTTCAACAGTGCATAACATAATTAAAAGATTCAAGGAATCTGGAGGAATTTCAGTGCGTAAAGGACAAGTGCGCAAGCCTAAGCTGAACAACCTTGATCTCCGATCCCTCAGGCGGCACTGCATCAAGAATCGTCATTCATCTATAAGCGATATCACCACATGGGCTCAGGACTACTTTGGCAAACCTTTGTCAAGTACCACAATAAGTAGTTACATCCACAAATGCCAGTTTAAACTGTACTGTGCCAAAAGGAAGCCCTATGTTAACAGTGTCCAGAAGCGCCGTCGACTTCTCTGGGCTCGGAGGCATCTCGAATGCTACGAGAGATTCAGTCTTGCTTAATCTCCGAAGCGTGGAGCGGCGACTGCTAAAGGATCCTGAGAAAGCCGAGACCTACCAAGCAGAGATGAGTAGACTCCTTGAGACTGGACCTGTCTGTGTAGTGCCTGATCCTGTTCCTGATACCTCTGAGTGTTGGTACATTCCTCACCACATTGTTAGCCACAATGGGAAATCCCGTCTCGTCTTCAATTGTTCCCATCAGTACAGAGGTCAGAGCCTTAACCAATACCTATTGCCCGGACCTACCCTTGGAGCCTCGTTGTTAGGTGTCCTCCTTCGTTTCCGGGAGCATCCTGTAGCCGTGAGTGGAGATATAAAGGCGATGTTCCACCAGGTGCGCTTGCTGCCTGAAGATCGTCCTCTACTCCGCTTCCTATGGCGAGACCTGTAGATGGATGAGGCACCTCAGACCTTCGAGTGGTTGGTCCTACACTTCGGCACCACCTCCAGCCCTTGTTGTGCTATCTACGCACTCCAGCGCCACACTCGTCAGCACCCCTTAACAGATGAGGAGATTCGTTTCTCTGTAGAAAGATGTTTCTACGTAGATAATTGCCTCCAGAGCCTACCTACCGCTGAGGCAGCCCGAGTCTGATCGATCGCCTGCGCACTATCCTTTCTGGGGCTGGATTTGAGATACGGCAGTGGGCCTGTAATGACCCTGCTGCATTAAGACATCTCCCTCCTGAGGCTCGAGCGACCAGTGTGGAGTTGTGGCTGACACAGGAGAAGGCCGATGTTTCTGAGTCCACGTTAGGTTTGAGTTGGAATTGGCAGTCTGATACCTTGTCCTATAAGCACAGACCCGTGATCTATGAGACCCCCTACATTGCGGAACATTTACAGGGTCCTTGCTACACAGTACAACCCTCTGGGACTGCTCCTTCCTTACACAACCCATGCCAAAGTGATGGTTAAATACCTCTAGAACAAACAAAGAGGGTGGGACGATCCTAACCTACCTCCTGACCTTCTCCATTCCTAGATGCAGTGGGAAGAAGAACTTTGCTGTCTTCCTAAGGGATTGAAGGTGTTACTCGCGAGGTCCACATCTTCTCAGATGCCTCTGAGCAAGCATACGGAGCTGTAGCTTATCTGCGTACTGTTGATCCAACTGGTCAGACCTTCCTCTCCTTCCTCATCGCTCGGTCCCGCGTTACTCCTAAACGAGTACATTCTATTCCCCGATTGAAGCTTTGTGGGAGCTTAGTCGCAGCCCAGCTAGCGAAGTTGCTGGCAGACGAGTTGACTCTGCCTATCCATTCTACTGTGCTGTGGACAGATTCTACTATGGTCCTTCAGTGGCTGAAGTCCGAGTCCTGCCGTTACCGAGTCTTTGTTGGCAATAGGATTGCCGAGATCCAGGAGCTTACTGATCCATGCGTGGCGTTATGTTGGATCTGCAGATAACCCTGCCGATGACCTCACCAAGGGAGATCTCTCTTCCTACCTTGTTTCCCTGAACCGATGTGCCGAGGACCCCCTTTCCTTCTCCTTGACCCTCGAGAATGGCCTGTCCTTCCGACTTCTGAGCCTAATGACAATCCACTGAGTTGCGGAAGTCCACTTCTGTGAGTTGTTACCTCACCAACCACCTCTATCCACCGCGATAAATGGAGTTATCCTACATGGATAGACCTGCCTGGATGCCACTGCACGAACCTACAAGTTGACTCGGATCCTGACACTGTTCCCGAAGCCACAGATTATCAACAAGCCGAAGTCCATGTCCTTAAACGCGTCCAACTGGAATCCTTCCTAGAGGATTTCCACCTGTTGGTATCTGAAGACCGTGAAACCTAGTAGCCTTAGTTGCCTTGGCCCTGAGATGGATCCTTCTAACAGCTTGATAGAGGGGCGCGTCGTTAAGGAAGAGTGCTGACCTTGCAGATTCTTTGTCCATCTGTAGTCCTAAACTCTAAGCATCCAGTTACTCACCTGATAATCCACCATTACGACAACCAGCTGCATCATCCTGGATCAGAGCGGCTGTTTGCTGAGATAAGGAGGCATTATTGGATTCTGCGAGGCCGTGAAGCTGTGCGGCGGTTTCAGCTTACCTGTCTGGAATATCGCAGATGAAGAGGCCAGCCTTCAGTGCCTCAGATGTCTGATCTACCCTCTGCCCGCCTTCAGCTTTACAAGCCCGCCTTCCATTCATGTGGGATGGATTGCTTCGGTCCTTTCCTAATCAAGATTGGCAGACGTACAGAGAAGCACTGGGGTGTTCTCTTTAAATGTCTCACAACGAGAGCCATGCACTTAGACTTGCTCCCTAGTCTAAGCACTGATTCCTTTTTATGGCCCTTCGGAGGTTCATTGCTAGGAGAGGCACCCCAGCGCAGTTATGGTCAGATCGAGGGACCAACTTCCGTGGAGGCGAGCGGGAGTTGCGAGAAGCATATGCCGCCTTAGCTCCTGATCTGCAGCGTCAATCCCCCATCAGCCCCTCACTTTGGTGGAGTTTGGGAGAGGGAGGTGAGATCTGTCAAGTCAGCCTTGTACACTGTTTTGGGTTCCCAGTCGGTACCTGAGGAGGTCCTGATGACGGTCTTGTTGGAAGTCGAGGCTATCCTTAACTCAAAGCCTTTGGGATACGTATCCTCCGATGTGGCGGATGCTGACCCAGTGACCCCCAGTAATCTCCTAATGGGGCGGCCTGATGGATCCTTGCCTCAAGTCATTTACAAATCCTAAAGGATATGCTAGGATTTTATTCGTAGATTTTAGTTCAGCTTTTAATTCAATAAAGACACATCTTCTTTTAAAAAGGCTAGTGGATCTTAATGTTAATCAAGGGCTTGTCCTCTGGATCAGAAATTTTCTATGTTGTCGTCCACAAAGAGTCTGTGTTAAAGGGGTGATGTCTGATGTGCTCACTGTGAGCAATGGTTGTCCACAAGGTTGTGTGCTCTCGCCTGTACTGTTTCTATTTTACTAATGAATTTACAATTAATGAGGAAAATTTCAGATTATTCAAATATGCTGATGATATGCCTGGTTGGCCTGTTGGACAAAACAAATCAGACATATGATCTGCCTACTGACCCACAATAAGCTCTTGAAACTTGTGTTGTTCTAGCCAATTAGAAATAATTTTTCAGGACTAAAGAATGAATTATGTGTACAAGACGAGATGTGATATGTAAGCCGATTTCACTGGAGAGTCAACAAGTAGAAATTGTGGAACATTTTAAGTATCTGGATCATTTTGGATTCTCAGTTGAGCTTTGCTGATAATTCAGATACATTTTTAAAAGATGCTCTCAGCGACTTTTTCTTCTCAGACAGCTTAGCGCTTAGGTAATTAGTAAGCACATTTTGGAACTGTGTATAAATCCATTGTAAAGTGTTTTAAACCTTTACCCTTCTGTCTGGTATGAACATCTAAATTCTAGACTCAAAACAAACTTTCCAGAATTGTATCCTCAGCAAATAAAATAATTGGCAGGCCTCAAATCAATTAACACAACTCAATGTGAAAGGACAAAAAAAAGACGAGAGTTCGACTTGCAGATGGCTCTCATCCTCTTTTCAGCCAGTTTGAGCTCTTGAAGTCCGTAGACGTTATAGAGTTCCTCTAGCAAATTAAAAATGTGTTCAAGAAGTCCTTTCATCCCCATGCAATTAGAATCATTAATTTAGCAACTTTTAATTGAGCATGTGTAAGGCTTGAAGGTTTTTTTTTTTCTTTTGTTATACGTTTACGTGACTAGTTATTGTGTTTTATATGTAGGATGTTGTTCTGCTTGTTGGTGAGCCAAAGATTATTTTCCACTTAGGTGACAATAAGTTATACAATACATACAATACAATTTACCCAAATCAGAGAATGTTTAAGACGCAGAAAAGAGACATTCCCAGATTCTAGCCGATCATTCTGGTCTCGATTCATCCGGATTACCTTCTAGCCTGCAACTAGGCAGAAATGCAAGCCTCACCTCCTGACCTCCGAGAGCACACTTACGTTATGATTTCCGACCCTCATTTGACCTGAGGATTATGCCCTGTAGTATAGTCATTCAGACCCACCTCAGTCCCAAGCCACATTCATCACAAGATGTACAGATCAAGTATCAAATCTATACCAGACCAGTGGCCCGCCTGGTTGTCCTACCATCCTTGCCTTCAGATGATCCTGGAGTTCCGAAACCTCCAGAATAAAGTCGCCTTTCCTGAATACAAAGATGCTTTTCATCTTTGGGGCGGCTGTTGTAAAGGCTCCTTTAAGAGAGGGCTTTTATTCTGACGTCATATGAGCAGTCTCGTTAGTTAAGCCGCTGTTGCCTGCTGAAGTATCCATCTGTTGAATCGATCGGTGAAAGGACATTTATACTTGTTCATTTGCGATATTTCCTGCAGCTGTTACCTTGAGGTGTTAGTCATTGACCTACAAGTAAGCCTGTTTGCATTATTTTTGTGTTTATTGAGATCGGTATTATCATTGAATCAGTTAATTATAACCGCGTTACCCGTGCATGTATAGACATCCCTCAGCCATTGTTTTGTAATCTAGCTTAATGATGCAGTCTCGAGATGTGATTATATTTCGGTTATTGATATGTATATCACTGTTTTGTTTCCCCATGATACTTCGGTACGTGATACTATTAATTTTGAGTAGTTTAACACAAAAACTAGCGTCACATTCTGATGTGCAGTGATTGTAGCCATATATGGAGGGACGTTTACTATGTTAGATGATCGCTTATGGCTTATAGTGCTACTGTGATACTTTTATTATCCCTTCTTGGATTGGGAATGTTACAGATGAGGATTTAGTATACTTTGGCGTCTTTATGTACCAATACATGTTATCATCATGTTATATGCTAATTATTGTTATTCATGATTGTTTATTGTATTCCAACTAATGCCTCTACTGCATGTAAGCAATAATCTCATATCAATACATCACTAAACCCAATCACGTGTCTCCTCATCCTATATATAATTTGTCTCTAACCCACCCAGGGATTCACTCATCCAATTGCAAATCAGATCCTTACATTCAAAAGTCTCTCCAACAGTATTTATTTAAAGTTCATTTAAATCAGGTGCTGGCCATCCTTTGCCAGCAGGGATTGTATGTGAGAGCCAATGGCAGCTCTGCTTTTGTGTAATCTTGCACTTACAGAAAAACTGAAAAGTTTGCTCTATGCCAAATTCTAATCAGGTGAACCACATGCTTGCATATGTGCATGAGTACACAAGCTAGAGCAGAAGTGAAATGCAGAAATTCATTTTTAAAGGGTTTTATAGCATGGTGTTTCCACACCCGTTATGTGGCACAGCTCTGGAAGATGCACATATTTGGAAAGTTATTTAGTTTATTCCAATTGTTTGCTCATTTTCTTTTATTAATTTAGGTGACCGTATGCAAAAAAAGTGTTGAAGACTACACAAAAAAAAAAAACTCAAGATATAAAATAAATGCTTCCTGATGACAGCCAGAAAAATTCCCACATATCCTTCACATGGATGGTCTCTTTTGTCAAAAACTGTTTGGTTTAGGAATGAGCTCTGACTGGAGTATTGAGCAGATACTTTATGTTGCTAAAAATGGGCCCTTTTATGCAGGAAAGCTTCCTCTAATTTCATTCTGACCAAGTCTTTCATCTCTGTGGTGGGAACAGTTTCCTTCATTCCAACTCATTGCTTATTGCTGAGGGGAAGCTTTGTGAAGTGGTTTATAGACTGAATTGGTTAATTGTGTAGATTTGCTTTGGTTAAATAGTTAAACAGTTTTTACTGTTTTGATGGAATGAAGAGAGAATTTCATCCTCACCTGTTTCAGGCTTCCTTTCCCAGCTAACAGTCGTCCCATCACCCATCCAGGCACCAGTAGAATGGAGGACGGGGCCATTAACAAGCCTAGTGCATACGCCCAGTCCGGGGACACATGGTTGGAGATCAGGGGCTGGTACTCCACCACAGAACAGACAAAAAACACCCGAGAATGTGAAAGAGAAGTTGAAGGAACATGAAGAGAGAGTAAGAACTGATCTTAAAGGGTTAGTTCACCCCAAAATGAAAATTATGTCACCCTCATGTCGTTCCAAACCCGTAAGACCTTCGTTCATCTTTGGAACACAAATTAAGATATTTTATGATGAAATCGGAGCGCTCCATAGACAACAACACAACTGAAATGTTCCCAGGTCCAGAAACGTAGTAAATACATCTGTAAAACTGTCCATGTGACATTAGTGGCTCAACTTCAGTTTTTGCGACGTTACGAGAATACTTTTTTTGTGCAAAGAAATGAAAAATAACAATTTACTCAACCATTTGTCTCCCCTGAGTTACGTCTTCCGCCATTTTGGAGAGTACCCAATAACGTATTTGACGTAATCAGCATTGTTTACAGCAAAACGCGCGCACATGAACGTAATCTGCGTATTAAGCGTTGTTTACACTTAGGCGAAAGCGTGCGTATGCGTTGTGATACTCTCTAAAATGGTGGAAGATGTAACTCGGGGGAGAAGAATGGTTGAGTAAATTGGTATTTTTGTTTTCTTTACACACAAAAAAAGTATTCTCATAGTGTCGTAAAACTGAAATTGAGTCATTGATGTCACATGGACTGTTTTACTGATGTATTTACTACGTTTCTGGACCTGGGAACATTTAAGATTCGTTGCTGTATATGGAGGGTCAGATAGCTCTCCCAATTCAACAAAAACATCTTAATTTGTGTTCCGAAGACGAACGAAGGTCTTACGGGTTTGGAATGACACGAGGGTGAGTAATTAATGACATAATTTTCATTTTAGGGTGAAAACCTTTTAGTGGTTGTGGTAAAGAAATGCCTCAGGTAGGAATGTAAAACCAACAAATATCCATTAAAATACTGATTGAAGCATCAGTGAAATTCACCATGGACACGAGAGGAGTCAGGTATTTCAGCACAGCATGAATATGTAAATGAGTCGTGAGTGTGTCATGTCTTCAATGGCATTGAACATTCGCTCTGCTCCTGTGGTAGGATGGTTTCCCTTGTTCTTTCCATTGTTAAAACACTTGAACGAGCTGAGCTGTTCAACCAAGTCTCTGCCTTTCTCACACAGAACAACTTCTTCAGCAGCAACCAGCCTGGTTTCAGAAATGGACATTCAACCTCTCAGTTGTTGAATCCCTAAGACTTGCAAGAGCAGATTCCAAATCTTCAATACTTATGTTGCTGGATCTGTCCATTGCTTTTGACACAGTTAACCACCAGATCCTCATGTCAACCTTATTAGTAAAGGGCATCTCAGGAACCGCACTCCAGTGGTTTGTGTCTTACCTCACAGATAGGTCCGTCAAGGTATCTTGGAGAGGTGAGGTATCAAAGTCGCAACATCTAGCAACTGGGGGACCTTTAGGGCTCATTTCTTGGACATTATAGGCATTAATGATTGCCTACAAAACCACAACTGGCTCTGCACCCCAATTACCTAAATTCATTACTTTAGACTTAGGTGCTCTCTAGAATCTTACATTCGGCAAGTGAACATCGGTTTATTGTGCCATCCCAAAGAGATACAAAATCACTTTCACAGAATTTTAAATTAAATGTTCCCTCCTGCCCAACTCAATCAGAGTCCTTAGCCATCTTCAATAATTGCTAAAACACATCTCTTCCATCTTTATTTGACCCTCTAACTCTAGTACTCTCTATTCTAATTCTATTCT
This sequence comes from Ptychobarbus kaznakovi, assembly GCA_027422405.1. Taxonomy (NCBI): domain Eukaryota; kingdom Metazoa; phylum Chordata; class Actinopteri; order Cypriniformes; family Cyprinidae; genus Ptychobarbus; species Ptychobarbus kaznakovi. The sequence continues at coordinate 61,195 of JAPDDN010000407.1, read as the reverse complement.
TATAAAAACAATAACTTTAGCTTTTCTAAAATTTTAGTATTCTATCTATACTGAACAAAATTATAAACGCAACAGTTTTGTTTTTGCCCCATTTTTCATGAGCTGAACTCAAAGATCTAAGACTAAGATTTAATCTAAGAAATCTAAGATTTCTCTCAAATATTGTTCACAAATCTGTCTAAATCGGTGTTAGTGAGCACTTCTCCTTTGCCGAGATAATTCACCCACCTCGAAGGTTTTCTGGGAGCGTCCTAGGCTCTTCCGTGCTGATGGCCTGCACCCCAGCAGAGTCGGAGTGGAACTCCTGTCGGACAACATCACCAGGACGCTATGCTCCATCTGACTAGTAAGCCAATTCTCAAAAAGTTGCTATGATACTTTGTTCCACCCACTTAAATATAAATATTGCAGTCCAATCCAAGGGCGACGCTAGCCATTTTAGGCTTTACACCCCTAAATTTCTGCTCACCCCCCTAAAAAATCTTTGATTCTTTCCCCCTTTAAATTTCAAATGAAAACGCAGCAGACTTCGGCTCCTCCCCATCTTCTGCGCGTTCTTCAATCCACAGACTGCGGTGACGCAGAGGAATGGACACGGTGTGTGTTTATCATAATTGTTATAATATCTACATCAATGCAGTTCTTTTGTCATAAATACTGTTTACAAAAAGTCATGGGAGAGCAATCGGTTTCCAATCTACTGTAAAAGTTTTCGCTGCATTCACCACTCATCACACCACAGCTTTTCCCCAGCGAAAGCCCTTAACACATATAAACGAAATACTTAAAACGATCACGTTATTGTTTTTTGTAAATTTTGTATTTATTAGTATTATACCCTATTGGGGGCTGAGCCCCCTAAAAATGAAAATCCTAGAATCACCCCTGGTCCAATCTATACAGACTGTGTCTGTTCCCCGAATAGTGAGATTCAAAATATAAATTTAATGCAGGATCTAGAACAATCTGATCGTGATTAACCAGAAAAAAATGCTAAATAAAATTAACAAAAACAATTTTTAAGACTTGGGATCCTAAATATCGGTCACTCACACCAGAAAGCAGTTATTGTAAATTAATGATCACAGATAATAGTTTTGATGTACTCTGTCTGACTGAAACCTGGTAAAAACAAATTATTATTTTGGTCTTAATGAATCTTACTCCACCAAGCTACTGTTATAAGCATGAGCCTCGTCAGACTGGTCGTGGCAGGCGGGGGTGTCGCAACAATATATAGTGATATTCTCAATGTTACTCAGAAAACAGGATATAGGTTTAACTCATTTGAAATACGTAATGCTCAATGTTAAACTGTTAGATAAGCAAAATAAATCTGTCCTATCTCTTGCTCTGGCTACTGTGTATAGACCGCCAGGGCCATATACAGATTTTCTCAAAGAATTTGCAGATTTCTCTCAGACCCTATTGGTTAATGTTGATAAAGCACTCATTGTTGGAGATTTTAACATTCACGTTGATAATACAAATGATTGCGTTAGGACTTGCGTTTACTGACCTAATAACTCTTTGGTGTCAAGCAAAAATGTCACCGGCCGACACATCGTCTAAATCATACACTAGATTTAATAATATCGCATGGACTTGATCTTACTGATATAGATATCGTACCTCAAAGTGACGATGTTACTGATCATTTCCTTATACGTGCATGCTGCATATTACTGATATTAACTATATGGCTCCGCGTTATCGTCCAGGCAGAATATTGTTCCAGCCACTAAAAAGACAGATTCACCAATACCTGCCTGATTTATCTCAATGCTCTGTGTACCCATAAATACAGATGACTAGACACAATTACTAGCAACATGGGAACTATCTTCTCTAATACGTTAGAAAACTGTTGCCCCATCAAATTAAAAAAGGTTAGAGAAAAACTGCTGCGCCATGGTACAACAGTTATACCATTCTCTCAAGAAAGAAACTCGTATTCTTGTGCGCAAATGGATAAAAACGTCTCGGTTACGTATGTAACCCTCGTTCCCTGAAGGAGGGAACGGAGACGTCACGTCGGAGGACCGACGAATTGGGATATCGCTTAGAGAGACCAATCCCTTCGTGTAAACTAAACGAGCCAATGCACATTGGCATGCGATTATGCATCCAGCTGCCGCTGATTCACAGCGTGAGCATAAATAGGCAGCAGGTGCAGCACATATTCAGGTTTTCACTGAGGAGCCGAGCGGGGCCCGGCCCGCTCAGCGGTGGTACAGGAGCCATGGTGACGGGACGTCACGTCAGAGGACCGACGAATTGGGATCCCAACCAAAAGGCCACGGGTACTGCCCCTTCCAGTGTCCCGTGGGAGGCCTCCTGTGCCGTTATTTTTGGCGCAGGTTAGGGCCCCATAGGAAGATCCGTTACTGTTGCTATGGCACTACCCACTCAGTAGGACTGGATAACATGGGAAAACGTACCCATTCAGTTCAGAACAGGAACGCTGCAGAAGCCCTTACCTTCCGAGGGAGATTCAGAGGCAGTTACACATATGGACAATAGTCAGATGCATATGGAAGATTGGAGGTGATTGTAACCTCTTGGAGTGGCAGGAAGTCTGCTGGGAAACACGGGCTCTAAGGCTAACCGTGGAATACTAACATATGGGATCCAAACGGTCTCTACATATGGAACCCAGCCCTCTACCGGTTCTCAAGGATTCATCAAGTGAGAGGGCCTGGCGCCGGACTTTCCGCCACATCCAGCTGCCGAGGGATGGAGGAGCTCGACAGGATCTACAGTGGACTCCCTGAGCAGTTTTTAGCAAGCCGACCCGAAATCGGGGCCCCTCAGTGCTCTACCGTTTGAGGTGAGAAACAGGAGGAACCGGTTCCACACGAAGGCTATAGAATCTAGCGAATGTGTTAGGGGTCGCCCAGCCCGCAGCCCTACAAATATCTGTCAGTGAGGCGCCACGAGCCAGCGCCCAGGAGGACGCTACACTTCTGTAGAGTGAGCTCTCTACCTGAACGGGCAATGCACACCCTGTGCCTGATAAGCCAGCGGGTGATGGCATCCACTATCCAGTGGGCCCCTCTCTGCTTGGGGATGGCATTCCCTTTCTGCCGGCCTCCGTGACAGACAAGAGCTGGTCTGAGGTCCTGAAGCTTGCGTCCTGTCAAACGTAGTGTCTCATTGCTCGGACGGGACAAAGCAAAGCCGGGCTGGGTCTGCCTCCTCCGGGGGCAGCGCTTGCAGGCTCACCACTTGGTCTCTAAATGGAGTAGTGGGAACCTTGGGCACATAGCCGGGCCGGGGCCTCAGGATTATCTGGGAATCTGCCGGTCCAAACTGTAGGCACGAATCATTGACCAAAAATGCATGCAGGTCCCCAACCTCTTGATGGAGGCCAGTGCAAGCAGGAGCAGAGTTTTCATTGACAGAAACTTGGGCTCGACTGTCTGCAAGGGCTCCAAACGGGCCCTGTTGTAGTGCTCTAAGCACTAAGACAGGTCCCAAGAGGGTATAGAGGGGGGGGGCGGGAGGATTCAGCCTTCTAGCCCCCCTAAGGAACCTGACGACCCAGTCATGCTTCCCCACCGACTTCCCTCCACAGGGTCGTGGTTGGCAGCAATCGCGGCCACCCACGTAGACCTTGAGGGTGGAGGGAGACAGCCTTTCTCCAACCCTTGCTGCAAGAAGGATAGCACGACTCTGATCGGGCATCTCCGGGGGTCTTCTCTGTGAGAAGAGCACCATTCGACGAACAGGTTCCACTTCAAGGCGTAAGCGTGTCTCGTAGACGGTGCTCTCGCCGAAGTGATGGTGTCAACTACCTCTTGGGGTAGGTCACCTAGAACCTCCGCATCCCGTCCAGGGACCAGACATGAAGTTTCCAGAGGTCTGGATGCGGGTGCCATAAGGTGCCCCGTCTCTGAGTCAGTAGATCCTTCCTCAGAGGAATCTGCCAGGGAGGGGCTGTCACGAGGAGCATCAGCTCTGGGAACCAAGTCCTGGTGGGCCAGTATGGCGCCACGAGCAGGATCTGCTCCTCTTCCTCCCTGACCTTGCACAGTGTCTGTGCGAGAAGGCTCACTGGGGGAAATGCATACTTGCGAAGGCCCCGCGGTCAGCTGTAGCTGGACCGTCTGGGGATGGAGTCTCCACTCTCCGGGGAGCGCAGCTCGTGACAGCTCGTCGGCTGTCCGGTTGAGCAAGCCCGGGATATGAATGGCGCGAAGCGACCTCAGATGCTTCCGATTCCAGAGGAGGAGGTGACGGGCGAGTTGTGATATGCGACGGGAGCGTAGACCACCTTGTCGGTTGATGTACACAACGGTCGCAGTGCTGTCCATACGGACCAGTACATGCTCGCCTCGTAAGCGTCTCTGAGACGGTTCAAGGCCAGGTGTACTGCCAGCAACTCTAGGCAGTTGATGTGCCAGTGCAGTTGGGGACCCGTCCAAACCCCTGACACTGCATGCCCGTTGAACATGGCCCCTCAGCCCTTGGCGGAGGCATCTGTGTAAACCACAGCGTGCCTGGAGACCTGTTCCAGGGGCACTCCTGCCCGAAGGAATGAAGGTCTGACCACGGGGTGAATGTTTGGCGGCAGGCTGGAGTGACTTGGACCCGCAGCGTGCCGCTCTGCCACGCCCACCTCGGGACTCGGCCACGGAGCCAGTGTTGAAGCGGTCTCATATGGAGCAGCCCCAGCGGCGTGACCACTGCCGCAGCCGCCATATGCCCCAGGAGCCTCTGAAACTGTTTCAGTGGTGCCGCCGTCCTGTTCTTGAATGTATTCAAGCAGTTCAACACCGACTGAGCGCGTTCCTGCATGAGGCGCGCTGTCTGACTGACCGAGTCTAACTCCATACCGAGAAAAGAGATCCTCTGCACCGGGGAGAGTTTGCTCTTTTCCCAGTTGACCTGAAGGCCCAACTGGCTGAGGTGCGAGAGCACCAAGTCCCTGTGTTCGCATAACTGGTCCCGCGACTGAGCTAGTATAAGCCAGTCGTCGAGGTAATTGAGAATGCGCACGCCCTGTTCTCTCATGGGAACAAGGGCTGCCTCCGCTACTTTCGTGAAGACACGGGGTGACAGGGACTGCCCGAGGGGCAGGACTTTGTACTGATATGCCCATCCTTCGAACGCAAACCGCAGGAATGGCCTGTGGCGCTGAAGGATCGACACGTGGAAGTACGCGTCCTTCAGGTCGATTGCTGCAAACCAATCTTGGGGACGGACGCACCCAAAGATGCGTTTCGGTGTGAGCATTTTGAACGGGAGCCTGTGAAGGGCCCGGTTCAAGACGCGCAGATCCAAGATTGGTCTTAACCCACCGCCTTTCTTGGGTACAATGAAGTAAGGGCTGTAAAACCCTGACCTCATATCGGCTGGAGGGACCGGCACTATCGCGTCCTTCGCCAGTAGGACTGCGATGCTCGCAAGATGGGGGCATCCGCTGCCCTCACTGCGGTGAAGAGGATGCCGCGATACTTGGGAGGTCGCCGGGCGAACTGAATCGCATAGCCGAGTCTGATGGTATGGAGGAGCCAACGAGACGGGTTGGGGAGCGCTAGCCAGGCCCCCCAGAACCGTACTAGTGACACCAACGAACCCACCGACATACCCGCGGTGGGGCAGCGAGGGGGAACGCAGGGACACGGCTCGGGCGTCTCGTTGCCGGTCCGAAGCCGAGGCAGGAAGTGTTCTCCTGCTCCTGTGCAGCCGGGAACTACTGGGCCATGTTACCGGCTGCGTCGCCGAAGAGGCCAGTCTGGGATACAGGAACCTTGAGGAACCGAACTTTGTCGGCATCCCTATGTCAACCAGACACAGCCAGAGCTCTGGACCACAAGTGTGGACATCGCACGACCCAGAGACCGTGCCATAACCTTCGTCGATCGTGGCGCGAGGTCAGGTGCGGTACGGAGCTCTTTCAGAACTTCCGGATCGTAACCACCCCCGTGCATCTCCCTCAGTGCTTTTAGCCTGAAGAACCTGCAGTAACGCCGTAGCATTAGGTGGAGGCAGCATCTCCACAGGCCACATAAGCCTCGCCGGCCAGACGAGTACCTACAGGCCCGGAAGAGGAGGCACGGTTTGCCCTGCCGGGTGGAGACAGTATAGGGACACATTTGCATCGCAACTGACCGCTCCACCGGGGGGACTCCGTAACCTCTAGCTGCACCCAAGGGTGGGGTGGTGAGGGAGAAGAGTTAGCAGGTCGGTTTCTGGCAGTAAAAGGTGCCGTCCACTACCTGTAAGCCCCTCATGCACGTCCGGGAGAGAGGCCCCCAGGGCAGGGCGCTGAGAACCAGCACAAGCTACCCCGAGAGTCAGTCGTCCAACCTCGAGGGTTCGGGACACGGTGGCTTTCTCCACTCGAGCCCTACCCTCTCGGTGGCCCGGGAAAGCATAGCCGTCACTTCTAGATCCGACTCAGGCATTGCTACCGCCGGAGCGGTAACGCAACCGAATCTTCCTCTCCAGAAGCTCCGGCACACCCTCCGATGCAGCGATCGACATCTGGTCATCGGGAGGAGTGCCAAGGATACTGCTGGTACGCTCCTTTTAGAGGGCCCAGCACGTTCCATTGGCAGCTCAACTGGTTGCGGAGCGCAAGAGGAGCGATGGTCCCTTGAGGGTTTGCCACCACTGTAATCCTCAGACCAGCCGTGCTACCGCCTGAAGTAGACCTCGCCTGTCTGCAGCCAGGACGAGAACTAGATCGAGACGGAGGCAACAGCTCCACCCCTTTGTCGAGGTAACGGAGCCTGGCCGCAACTCCGAGATGAGCATCCACAGTGAGAAGATGACTCATCCACGAACGCCACCTCAGCGTGCTACCGCCCAGGCACGTGAGGCAGCGATCGTGACCATTCACCCAGCGCCAGGCAACGACCGCATCCAGAAACGCACGGGTGACATGTTGTCTGAAGCAAGACCCAACTCGTCTTTATAAAGACGCAACGTCAAGTTTGCCAGATGCAACATCGTCTTTAAAAAGATGCACCCGTGAATGCTCTTTTAGGGAAAAAACTCTTTTAGCGTGCTGAAGCAAACAGGGGAGATGGTCATCTGCAACACAAACAGGGGGTAGTGCAGCCTGATGTGTGCAGTCCACTCGACATGGGAAGAACCACCACCGCTGCAGTGCCGTACCACCAGCACGAGAGTCTTCCGAAGAGCGTGCTCAACTCGTTGAATTCACTCGTTCAGCAGAAGTCAGGAGCAGAACGATGTAACCGCTCGGCTCCGAAGCGAAAAGCTGAATATGCGCTGCACCTGCTGCCTATTTATGCTCACGCTGTGATCAGCGGCAGCTGGATGCAATAATCGCATGCCAATGTGCATTGGCTCATTTAGTTTACACTCGAAGTGGATTGGTCTCTCTAAGCGATATCCCAATTCGTCGGTCCTCCGACGTGACGTCGAGAGTGACCGACTGATAGGGAACTAACTTGGAAGTCTTTAGAATTGCGTGGAAAAACAGTATGTCCAGCTATAGACAGGCTCTAAAAACTGCAAGAACCGAGTATATCCGCAAACTCATAGATAATCACCAAAACAATCCAAGGTTTTTATTTAGCACAGTGGCTAGATTAACAAAATAATACAGATGCCTCCGATCTAAATATTCCCTCACAGTTTAATTGTAATTACTTTCTGAATTTCTTTACTGATAAAATAGATAATATCAGAAATACAATAACAAATGTAGATTCTACAGCGTCTAGTACTTCAGCTTCATTCATCGCACCCAAAGAAAAATTCATTGCTTTACAACTATAGGACAGGATGAGCTAAATAAATTATAACTACATCTAAACCAACAAACTGTTTATTAGATCCTGTACCCACTAAACTATTGAAAGAGTTGTTACCTGTTGCAGAACAACCGCTTCTCAATATTATTAACTCCTCGTTATCTTTTGGTCAGTCCAAAACCATTTAAGCTGGCGGTTATTAAAGCCTCTTATTAAGAAACAAATTAGATCCTTGTGAACTGGCAAATTACAGACCCATTTCAAATCTTCCGTTTATGTAAAAATATTAGAAAAAGTAGTGTCTGCTCAATTGTGCTCCTTTTTGCTAAAAAATGATATCTATGAAGAATTTCAGTCAGGTCTAGGCCCCGTCATAGCACAGAAACTGCACTGTTAAAATTACAAATGACCAGAGGTGGAAAGAGTACAAAAATATTGTACTCAAGTAAAAGTACCATTACATTACTGAAATTTTACTTAAGTACAAGTAAAAGTACCAGTCTAAAAATATACTTAAGTAAAAAGTAGCTCATTAAAATTTTTACTCAGAGTAAAAATTACTTAGTTACATTTTAACAATGGGAGGGAGGAAGAAATGGGATAGACCAAGGTGTCAAACTCAGTACCTGGAGGGTCACAGCCCTACACGTTTAGACATAACCCTATTTAAACACATCGGATCCAGCTAAACTAATCATTTAGGCTTATTTGAAAACTACATGGTGTGTGTGGTTGGAGCAGGGTTGGAAATAAACTTTTAGGGCTGTGGCCCTCCAGTAACACCCTCCAGAGTTTGACACACCTGGGATATAGGCCTATAATCTCAAACTAGGTGTTTTTATTAAAGGAATCGGTCAATTAGAATAATAAGACATTTGAGCTGTTACAAGGCAAATTAAATCAGTATCAACAAAATTCATCTTTGCAATGCAGAGAAAACGCAGAAGCTTCATCTGAAGTGGCATAGATGTATTTACACACTGACATGAATGCATTTAAGCCTGCAGTTACAAATGCAGAAATAATTTTGATAAATAAGACATAAAATGTGACCCTGAACCACAAAACCATAAGGGTCCATTTTCCTAAATTGCGATTTATACATCATCTGAAAGCTGATTAAATATATTTCCATTGATTTATGGTTTGTTATGATCGGACAATATTTGAAAATCTGGAATCTGAGGTGCAAAAAATCCAAATATTGAGAAAATCTCCTTAAAGTTGTTCAAATTAAGCTCTTAGTTTTGATATATTTACAGTAGGAAATTTACAAAATATATTAATGGAACATGATCTTTACTTAATATGCTAATGATTTTTGGCATAAAAGAAAAATGTATAATTTTAACCAAACAATGTATTGTTGGCTATTGCTACAAATATACTCCAGCGACTTAATACTTGTTTTGTGCTCCAGGCCAGGGTCACAAATGTTAAATAGTCATTATGAAATAAAAAATAAATAAATAAAAAGATACTTTAAATGTTAAATTAGAACCACCAGTAGGTGTCAGCAAGTCACTGATAATTCATTGCGATTGAATATCAATCATTTAAACGGTTAATTCAACAAAACACGTCAATCCTGCAATCAGCGTCAGAGACCAAAACCAAAAATTTTAAATTATTTTTGTTGTCGAAATAGAGCAAAAACAGGTATATGGTGTTAAAACGTAAGTCTCTTAATTAACTTCTTGTTTTTTGAAACTGTTGTAAAATGCAAAACTACAGGCCTATGTAATCATGGTGATTTTTGAGAAAAACGGCATTCTTCATGTGATGTTGACTTACTATATTAAATTATATAAATATATACATTTTCTGCTTCTATATCTTCAATGTTGTGATCATTCTAAACGCATTTTAACACTGAATCACGCAGTGAAAGAAAGCACTCCAAATGTACGCGGATTAGTCTAATCTAGCGTTACTAGATTTCACGGCACACTGTTTAGAGTGATTTGTTTGGTTTTTGGCAAAATACTGATGACGTCAAATCGCGCATCGTTAAAACAACAATTACTATATTATCTCAGATGATGTTGCACACCCTGCACCACTGTCTTTTTGGCTCATTTGTGCAAAACTTTTTGTTAAACTGTTAAAGCTTAATTTTAACCAACAATGCAAGTATTTACTATACGTTACCCTACATGCTTGCGAAGGGCGATGTCGATATATTTATAAGCTGTTAGTTCGGTCTCCCGAGGCAAACACAGCTAACACTGCATAATAGAGCATGAATATGGCCAGGGGTTCACTTCATTTCCTTCGAGTTCAACTTCAGTAAAATACGACAGGGTTTGGTTTTCAGCTGGGTCTGCAGCATAACGCCTGTCTTGTCCGTCTGCATCTTTCTTGTGATTTTAGCGCCAGTTTCTTCTTCTGCCCATTATTTACTGCAGTTGTTTCCACGGAGCGATTTTTTTTTACTCAGTAACGAATGTGTTTTAAAATGTAGCGAAGTACAATACTTCACACAAAATATACTTAAGTAAAAGTAAAATTACAGATTAAAAAAAATTACTTAAAAAAGTACAAGTACACAAAAAAGCTACTCAATTACAGTAACGCGAGTAAGTGTAATTCGTTACTTTCCACCTCTGCAAATGACTTACTACTTGCGTCAGACAAAGGCTGCATCTCATTGCTAGTTTTACTTGATCTTAGTGCTGCGTTCGACACTATAGATCATGACATACTGATAGATCGATTACAAAACTATACAGGTATTCAAGGGCAGGCTCTAAGATGGTTTAGATCCTACCTGTCCGATCGCTACCACTTTTGTTTATTTAAACGAGGATGCATCTCAATTATCACCAGTAAAGTATGGAGAGTACCACAAGGATCTGTCCTAGGTCCTCTGCTATTTTCATTATACATGTTGTCCCTTGGTTATATTATTAGAAAAATACGGGATTAGTTTCCATTGTTATGCTGATGACACTCAACTTATATCTCAACAAGACCAGATGAAACTTCTAAATTATCTAAGCTAACGGAGTGTGTTAAAAATGTAAAAGATGTAAAAGATTGGATGACCAATAATTTTCTCCTATTAAATTCTGACAGAGATATTACTTATTGGACCTAAAAACAGTACACAGAATATCTTGGATCACAATTTGCAACTAGACGGATGTACTGTTACTTCCTCTACAGTCAAAAATCTGGGTGTTATATTAGACAGCAAACTTTCTTTTGAAAATCATATTTCCAATGTTACAAAAACAGCATTCTTCCATCTTAGAAACATTGCCAAGCTACGGAACATGTTAAGTGTTTCTGATGCAGAAAAGCTAGTTCATGCATTCATGACCTCTAGACTGGACTATTGTAATGCACTGCTATGTGGTTGTCCTGCATCTTCAATAAACAAGCTACAGATAGTACAAAATGCTGCGGCAAGAGTCCTTACCAGGTCAAGAAAATATGACCATATTACTCCAATTTTACAGTCTCTGCACTGGCTACCTATTAAGTTCCGTATCAGTTACAAAATATTATTACTTGCCTATAAGGCCCTAAATTATTTAGCTCCTGCGTACCTAACTAATCTTCTATCACGCTACAGTCCAACCTGCTCCCTAAGTTCACAAAACTCTGGACTCTTGGTAGTACCTCGGATAGCAAAGTCCACTAAAGGAGGTAGAACTTTTTCATACTTGGCTCCCAAACTCTGGAATAGCCTTCCTGATAACGTTCGGGGTTCAGATACACTCTCTTTATTTAGCTAGGAATTACACAAGCTTCAGTCTGGATCCAACACTTAAACGATCTGAGATGACCGAACACCTGAGAAGAGACGATGACAACCCTTCGGAGGACCTCAGAGGAAGCCAACCATCAGCGATTATACTGACTTAACCAAATTTTGCCATAAATGGTGGATCAGCACCTGGAGACAACCTCTACAGCCCTGACCGTCAGCGGAGTCTAGGACACATAGATGAGCCCCAGAGACAGATCTCCAGTGAGGAACTCGTCACCTAGACATCCATCGGGTAAAGACCACTGGAACCAGTGGACCACTTACACTATGACTTTGAAGCAGTTGGAACAAACTACTGGTTCGTCTGGCCGGAGGGGAACTGGCCCCCTGACTGAGCCTGGTTTCTCCCAAGGTTTTTTCTCCGTTCTGTCACCGATGGAGTTTTGGTTCCTTGCCGCTGTCGCCTCTGGCATGCTTAGTTGGGGAATCTTAATTTCCAGCAAAATCATCGACTTGATTGCACAGATATTATTTAAACTGAACTGAGCTGGACAATGCCATTACTAAATTCAATAATGAAATGCATTCATCTGAAAATTGAGTGTTAAAACCTGACATTTTACATTATTGACACAATTTTCCTATTTGATATTGTGCAGTGCTTTGTTACAATTTGTATTGTTAAAAGCGCTATATAAATAAAGGTGACTTGACTTGACTTGACAGGTGGGGCATGTCAAGATGCTGATTAGACAGCATGATTATTGCACAGGTGTGCCTTAGCCTGGCCACAATAAAAGGCCACTCTAAAATGTGCAGTTTTAATGTATTGGGGGGTCGGGGGTCTGAAAATGAGTCAGTATCTGGTGTGACCACCATTTGCCTCACGCATTGCACCACATCTCCTTTGCATAGAGTTGATCAGGTTATTGATTGTGGCCTGTGTAATGTTGGTCCTCTCCTCTTCAATGGATGTGCAAAGTTGCTGGATATTGGCAGGAACTGGAACATGCTGTCGTATACGCCCATCCAGAGCATCCCAATCATGCTCAATAGGTGACATGTCCGGTGAGTATGCTGGCCATGCAAGAACTGGGATGATTTCAGCTTTCAGGAATTGTGTACAGATCCTTGCAACATGGGGCCGTGCATTATCATGCTGCAACATGTGGTGATGGTCGTGGATGAATGGCACAACAACGGGCCTCAGCATCTCGTCATGGTATCTCTGTGCATTCAAAATGTCATCAATAAAATGCACCTGTGTTCGTTGTCCATAACATACACCTGCCCATCCCATAACCCCACTGCCACCATGGGCCACTTGATCCACAACGTTGACATCAGCAAACCACTCACCCACACGACGCTATACATGCTGTCTGCCATCTGCCCTGTAAAGTGAAAACCAGGATTCATCTGTGAAGAGAACACCTCTCCAAAGTGCCAGATGCCATCGAATGTTAGCTTTTTCCCACTCAAGTCGGTTACAACGACGAACTGCAGTCAGGTCGAGACCCCGATGAGGACGACGAGCATGCAGATGAGCTTCCCTGGGACTGTTTCTGACAGTTTGTGCAGAAATTATTTGGTTCTGCAAACTGATTTTTGCAGCAGTTGTCTGGGTGGCTGGTCTCAGACGATCTTGGAGGTGAAGATGCTGGATGTGGAGGTCCTGGGCTGGTGTGGTTACACGTGGTCTGCGGTTGTGAGGCCAGTTGGATGTACAGCCAAATTCTCTGAAATGCCTTTGGAGACGGCTTATGGTAGAGAAATGGTAGACATTAAATTAACGGGCAACAGCTCTGGTGGACATTCCTGCAGTCAGCATGCCAATTGCATGCTCCCTCAAAACTTGCAACATCTGGCATTGTGCTGTGTGATAAAACTTCACATTTTAGAGTGGCCTTTTATTGTGGCCAGCCTAAGGCACACCTGTGCAATAATCATGCTGTCTAATCAGCATCTTGATATGCCACACCTGTGAGGTGGATGGATTATCTCGGCAAATGAGAAGTGCTCACTAACACAGATTTAGACAGATTTGTGAACAATATTTGAGAGAAATAGGCCTTTTGTGTACATAGAAAAAGTCTTAGAACCTAGAGTTCAGCTCATGAAAAATGGGGGCAAAAGTAAAAGTGTTGCCTTTATAATTTTGTTCAGTGTTTTCTTTTTATTTATTATAGTTAACAAAAACAAAAGGCCTCTAACACTAGCTTGCTTTATACTTTTTCTATCCTATCTGTTTTCTTTTAATTTATTATATTTATACATATATATATATAAACCTTGCTAAGTGTACTGCATAAAGCTGACTAAAGACATGTTATAGCACTTGCATATCATCAGCATATCTTCTGTTGATTTTGATTGCTTCCATTGTCCTCATTTGCAAGTCGCTTTGGATAAAAGCGTCATCTGAATGACTAAATGTAAATGTCGTGTAGAACTTGTTCATTTCCAAGCTGAACATGCAAGTGCTGTTCGGTGGATTTTTTCTAATATGGCAGAGAAAAAGGAGGGATACAGATGTAGAGAAAGTAAAAGATAAATTTTCTTTGCAGGCACAATGTTTTTTTAATTATTATTTGTTTTTAGATTTCTTCAAATGTCAATCAAAATACTTCAAATGAAGAATATAATTGCAACTAAAACATTAATAGATTAGTAATGAGTATTAATAACAAGATATAAAATGCACAGAAACAAATATCTGCAGTTTTTTTTTTATTCAGTACCAAAATTGCAGTAGTCAGCACTAACACCAGTTCAATTTACAGATTATTGGTACCAATTTTGCTACTGTTACGTGTATGTGTGACATTTGTATCTTGAGTCCATAGGTGGCGTGGTGGGGATTCCCATTCCGAGAGTCGCGTGACGTCATCAATGACTCCGGATAAATAGGCTGCGAGGCACAATGGAAGGTCTCTCTGTTGCTCCGCTCTCCCATTCTTCTCGCAATCGTCTCTCTCATCGCCTCGTTGGGGCTATTTTGTTATTTTTCGTTATGCCTAGGTTCACTTTGTGAATCTGTGTTTTGATATGTGTTATTCTTATTTTCTTATCGGCAGCGGGTAGAGTGTTTATTTATTAGTTCACGTTTTGCTTAGTTAGTAAGAGCTGAGCGAGGGAAGCAGGTGTCCGGAAGACTCACCCGTTCTTATTTTTACTTCGGGAGACAGGTAAGAACTTTGTTCCGAGAACAGGTGTAGTTAGGGGTCTGTTTTCTTAGCTTTCCTACCCGTGAGTTGATTATGTATTTGTTTATAAATATTCTTTGTGAATTGCTGTGCATTCCTTTTTGAATGTTTGAGTGGAAATCAGTACTTGAATTAAATGAGGCTTTTTGAAATTCACGTCAGGTGTTGTGGTTCCTTAATATGTTCGGCCTGTGTCCTTTAATTGATTGTTTGAATTAACGAGCCTTAAAGTGGTTATGGGCCGTAACAGCTACCATAGCAAAAACTATAGAGTGGCGCATCAAACCTGGAAGAATAATTCACTATGGGTTCCCTAAAGACTTTTTTCTATGGGGTTTTATAATGTAGTCTCAATTTATGCACATTGTATAACACTGTAGAACAAAATGTATATGTATTGTCAATCTACGTTCATCACAGCCCTTATTTCACTCATGAATTGGAAAAAAAACAAAGGAAAAACTTGAGGGAACCCATGTCAAATTACTCTTCCAGGTATTTATTTATATATAAAATAATCCACTAAAACTGCATGTAACCTTCAAATATTTTTTAATTAAGTAAACATTCCTTTAAAATCAAGTCCAGTGAAAAGCTAGTAATATAATAAAGAACAAAGAAACACATTACGATTAGGGTCCTTTTACACTGGTTTTGATCCCCTGGACGAAATTCGATTGATCTGATTACATCAGAGTCACAGCTATTTGTCCCTGTTGCTAGGTAACAACTATGCCGAAGATGGCAAAATGAATGGACACTTCATTTTTGTACTACGGATTTTGAAAATGTAATTAGTCTCCAAAGTGCCAATACAGAACGGCACATGCATCCATTTGTCATTAATGTAATGCAAAGGGTTCAAAAGAATGCGTAGTAGAGGAATTTTATAACCTCATCTTGAGAGCCCTGTATTTATTATTTCTACATAAACATCAAGCTAATTGTATCTTGCCAACCCTTACTGTGTCCAATAATGTTTAAATCAACATACTGTGTGCGATATAATCATGCATTTTAGTTATTTGCAATCTAGAAGAGAGATTGCACTTTAGGGCTATGTGATTAATCATATTTTCTTTTTTGATTTCAAGTTTGGATTCCAGCCTTGAGGAAAAATTGATTATTGTGCCGCATTTTGTCTTGCAGCAGCATCGGATGAAGAAAAGGCAGAAATTATAGAAATTGAAATACATAGCTCAAATAATCTAACTGAAGAGGGAAAGAGAGGGAGGGAATTAACAAAATCAGTTTATTCTTGAAGGATCGAGTGGCGGACGGAAACTAATAGTACAAGGGATGCACTCTTCACTATGGAAGTAATGGGAGGGCAATAGCAAGGGCTGGAATAACATCTCCTGGAAAGGATGAAATCTGCTATATAATGTTAAAACATTTGGGTGTTTTGGCATCTATAAAACTGTTAGGCTTTTATAATGAAGTTTGGGTAAAAGGAAAGTTACCTACTGGATGGAAAGAGTCAGTGATTATTCCAATTAGGAAACCTGGAAAGGACCCGTCAAATCCAAATATCGGCCAATAGCATTGACCTCACATATAGGAAAGATAATGGAAAGAATGATTACAGAGAGAATGGTATTTTATTTGGGAAGTAGAGGAATTTTATCACCTCATCAGAGTGGTTTCGGGAGAGGAAGAGGAACTATGGACCCCATTATATGTTTGGAAACAGGTGTTAAGAAAGCTCAGGTTAACAAGGAATCAGGGATGGCGGTTTTCTTTGATGTCGGAAAAAGCATATGACATGATTTGGAAAGAGGGATTAATGATCAAACTTGATATGATGGTATAACAGGTATTATTTATAATTGGATTAAAGATATTTTGGCTGATAGATTTATTCAAGTCAGAATTGGGAAAGTCTTATCTGGAAGATATATGGTAGAAAATGGTATCCCTCAGGGCAGCATCATAAGCCCAATACTCTTTTCAGTTATGATAAAGGATGTATTTTCTCAAGTTCAAGGAGACATTGGGCGTTCATTGTTTGCTGATGACGGGGCAGTGTGGAAATGGGGAAGGAATATAAATCATATTACAGGAAAAATACAAGAGGCAATTGAAGTAGTAGAAAATGGTCATATGCATGGGGCTTCAGGTTTTCAGTAGATAAAACAAAAACAATAATGTTCACTCGGAAAAGAGGCATTGATACAGAGATAAAGATATATGGACAAACTAATGAACAAGTTAAAGTTAAGTTTCTGGGTGTGTGGTTTGATGCAAAATGAACATGGAACGAACATATTCAAAAGATTCAGACTAAATTTAAAAGGATTATAAATGTGATGAGATGTCTAAGAGGATCAGAGTGGGGAGCGAGTAGAGCTGCAATGAAAAGTATTTATATAGCACAGATAAGATCAGTGTTAGACTATGGACGTATTGTTTATGACTCGGCAGCAGAAACTTTGAATAAGTTAGATGTGATACAGGCTCAAGCTTTGAGACTTTGTTGCAGTGCTTTTAAAGCGACTCCTGTATCTGCTCTTCAGGTTGAAGTGGGTGAAATGCCATTACAAATCAGAAGAAAGCAGTTAATGATGAATTACTGCACAGCAAAATCGCCAGAGTTAATTCAACTCTATGAGAGTTAATTTTAACACTTTACTGGTGTATATATAATCCACACTGGCCCGAGTTAAATTAACACTTTCAAAAGTGTTAATAAAGTAACACTGACTGGAGAGTTAAACATTTAAGTCTTACCTATCATTAATTATTCACCAATTTTTATATATACAATAGGCACTGTTCTAGTCATACATTATAAAACAATTAAAGACTTAATTATTTTAGGTCCAGAGCTAATTAGTTGCATAAATAAACCAATACAAAACAACAACATACTTTCAAATTTCATTTTAATGAAACAATAAAACAATGCATTTTGTAGCTTTGTAACGTTTTTTAACTCATGTACAGAATTTTTTTTGTTTTTTTTTTTTTATGATTAAAACACTGCCTAAACAAAACAATGGAAAGGCACAACATATGTATCCTCATTTGGTCCATATGCATTTTGAATGTTATAGGGTTTATAATGCTTAAGATCATCAGTTTTCACAACAGCATTAAACTCATTTCCATCAACAACTCTGAATGCAAAACAATGCTCACTGAAGAGCTCTGTAACAAGTTTTCCAACCACAAAATAAACATTTTCACCCAACACAAGAATGTTGGTGATTTTACAGAATACTGGCAGCTCATGTTTTATCTCTGTGCATATAGCAAGACCGGGTCTATATTCAGTGCCATCAAGTTTAGTCCAACTGGTAGAGTAAATGTCTGTCTGTACTGTGATTTGCAAAGCATTGGCCAAGTCTTCACCATTTTCATAGTCACTTAGAGAGAAATAGTTCATTGGTCCAAATTCTTTCTGCTGTAAAGAGAGAGTTTCCCAGTGGTTTCCTATTGTCATTTGATGTTTTTTCGCCAGTGACTTTGTGATGTTCTTAAAACTTTTTAGCATGTTTTTGAAAAGTTTGTTTTTTGCTTCAAATCTCATGCTCCAAGCGTGCAGAAGAGGTCCTATTTTCCTTATGCACGAAGGATAATGAACCATGAAATGGTGCTTTGGAATTAACCTTTTCTGAGGGTACACCAATTTGAAAAGTTGATGATGCTCGCTGATCAAGTGTTTAAAAAAAACAGTCATGCCATAAGTAACAACAGGCGAAAAAACAATATTTATAATGTGCAGTAAGATGAGTAACAAGTTCCAGTTTGGATTTCCTGGAGGCACAAGGTCACCAAAAAGTAAGGGCGTGTTTCGCACCAAACAGAGTGTCTGTATAGAATTCAATCCAATGGAATTTCCACCATGTTCCAAGTTGACATTTGTCGGGCGGTTTCTGCGCTCTGTGTAACCAAAGTCAAAAGAATAAATCCTTGAAAGGAGATCATTTTTGGATATAAAATGTTCAGTTAAGTATCCAAATAAAAGTTTCAGCTCGTACTGGGCAACACCTTCTAGTATGTCATGCATTATATCAAAGGAAAAATTGGAACAAACATGAAAATACTGTAAAGTGTTCAACGAAGAGTCTCTTTTAATCACATATACAGAGTTCAACTGTGTATCTGACTGAATGTCCCTGCAGTGAATCTCAAAGCTGGCTTTATCACGGACCACTACTCTTGGGTCATCCTCACTATAAACATTCTGGGCATCAGATTTTTCAGTTAGACACAAGCGACAAAAGTAATTACTGTTAAAAGACTCAGTAAAACCAAGAAGAGCATGCATTGCCAAGTTATCTCCTACAACCTGACAAATTGAACCATAAACCTTTTCAGAAGAAATGGGCAAATAAATCCCCTCATTCTCAAGAATTTTAACATCATTTATCAAAGGAGCTAAAATGGCATCAAATCCATACTTTTTAACATCTTGAGAGTGAAAGAGAGAAACTAAGTGGATGTTCAGTACAGCAGAGTTAAACTTCGGTGGAAGATTTCTCAGAATAAAATAAAGACAGCCAATCTTGTGAATCCCATGTTTTGACCCCAGGGGATTGCACGTCTCGAAATCATCGTAATACAGTTGGATCTGTAAGGAACTGTGTTTTGAAAACAATGGGTGGCCTCTGCAGTAACTTCCATCACTAAAGTCTTTGTATACATCAGGACTGATGTCAAACCCCGATTCAAAATGCTTACAAATATCTGTATTGCGAAACATAAATTTTAGACTATCCAAAATGGGGATGTATACAAAAGTATCTTTAACTGGAACCTGGTCATAGCTGCCAGTTCTTTTGTTTCGTCTATTGTCGTATCTAATACCAAGAACTATTTCTAATGGTTGAACAATTCCCCATCTTTCACTGAAAAACTTTTCTCGTTTAGCTTTAGAATTAAAACTGGCGAACGGATTTTCAAAACTCTTTGGTTCAGGGGAGTCTGGTCTAACAACATCCTGCTTCGTTTGTAAATGTAACTCTGTGGTAAACTCTTCAAGATCACATATAATCGATGAAACTGTGGAACCAGAAGCACCACTTCCCTGCAGCTTCGCAACAATTGAAGCACACATGTCCTTTAAATCCTCTTTAGAAAGAACTGGATCACTTTCAACACAATCATCATCTAAATGAGGTTCCTCATCTGAGAGTTCAGACTGTACTGTCTCTGACTGGGTACAAGAATCAGTGGGACGAAAAACTGAACAAGGAACATGAATTTTGCCCAAATGTTTTCTAAACCCAGCGTATGTGGAAAACTGCTTTCGGCAATGTTGTTGACTGCAAACAAGTCTACACTTAGAAGTTGGATAGAAGCCATGTTCACACTTCAAATGTGAAATCAGTGAATGGGCATCAGCATACAACCCTTCACATCTAAAGCAGAGCAACATTTTTCAAGTTTTCAGCTCAGGTGCTATTCAGCAGTTTAGCTCGCAGTTCTTTCACTCTTGGTGACGCTTTTGTTTTTCCAACATCTATATTATAAACTGTGGTCTGCAGGAAAGTGTAGAAGTTGATGAGAGCATTGTCGTAGGATATGCTAAAAATGTAGTGTACTTTGAAGAGCTCATCCAAAGCACCCAAAGAACCAGCTGTCTGACAAGGGATAAGCTTGTTATCCAGAGCAATGTAGTAGCTGTCAATCTTGTCTCGACTCCTCCCCATGGCTAGAAGATATGGTTGATGACTTTGGCTTTTCCCCAGGTGCTCATCAATGCTGCAGCATGACTACAAAGGTAAAAAACAAACAAGTTACCCTTCCAAATTTAGTCTTAAAACATTTTACAGGTAACAAAATAGACCTAAAAAATTTAACGCTTGGTAATCTTATTTTATTTTTCAGACTATACATTGTTTGTCATTTGAAACAAACTGCAACATACAGTATATTCTAAAGCATTGTTGTTTTGCCTGTGTTGTCCAATGCAACCCTGAACACTCAAAATAGTGTACACAAATGCATGCCCCCTCCAAAAAAAAAAAAACTTCTACTTTTCTGATGGTTGGCAAACTTCACACGATACGACCACGGTACATTAATCAATGGTTTCTGTAGTCAATGCAAGAAAAACACTTCTTAACTAGTATTTTTCTTACTTATAATTACCGATATATTTTAAAGTTTGGTTAACTGAAGAAAGTACTGATTAAATTACAGGGTTTAAACTGATTGCAAGTATAAAAATTAAAAATATTATTATACCTTATGAAACACCACAAGTTTCTCAACTGCATCAGAGGCACTTATTTTTGCAGCCATCTTTCGCCCAGCAGATGGTGAAAGAAGGTGAACCAGTAAAAGCAGTGTAGATAAATCACTGTCCCAGTCTGTGGTTGTAAGGAATGGTCAGAGGCGAGTGGATCCACTTGCAG
Source organism: Ptychobarbus kaznakovi (assembly GCA_027422405.1). Taxonomy (NCBI): domain Eukaryota; kingdom Metazoa; phylum Chordata; class Actinopteri; order Cypriniformes; family Cyprinidae; genus Ptychobarbus; species Ptychobarbus kaznakovi. The sequence goes on along the minus strand of JAPDDN010000407.1, from coordinate 40,173 downwards.
CAATATTTAATAGGCAGAATCAAACAGGCAAGGTCAGCAGGCAAAAACAGGAATATCAGAGGCAGGGCAGAGACGTAAACAATACCAGGCAGAAGTCGGGGTCACAGGCACAGGTTCAGAGATCCAAGGTCAGGCAGTCCGGGGTGAAACACAGAGATAGCAGGATGAATAGGAAGAACGCTCAGAAATGTTAGCCAGGGGAAAACAAGACTTCGCAATGGGTGAGTGTATGTGTGCTGCTTATATGTGTGTGAGTGAATGAGGTGCAGGTGAGGTGAGACAATCAGATTCATGACAGTGGTAAAATAAAAACAGCAACAACAAAAAAGGAACATTATACTCTATAGAGTGTAATGCGACCAAAGCCATGACTACAATCAGATTTATTGACGATTTTTGCCTACTTGAATCTGTGGCATTCTCAGGGGGTTTCTCAGCTGATATCAGGAGACGTTGCACAGGAGATGTCTTAGTCAAGTTTCTTGCTTCTTGAATGATTTTTGGCTTAAAGGTTCCATCCCACCTTTCCAAGAGCTTGGAGGATGTGTCCAAATCGAACAGAAGAACAAAATCTTGGTTCACCTTGAAAATATTTATCAGCATTAGACACTTACACACGGACTAAAAGCAACATTCAATCATTTTAAATATTACTCACCAATCCTTTGGTGTCTAAAAACCTTGGAAAGGTTTTTAGAATATTTGTTGCCATATCTGCATTGTGAACAAGTTCCTGGCGATAGCGAAATGTCTGTCTCATCTTTTCAAAAATGGTTTCTTCAACTCCTGTATGAGCAAGAAGTGAAATGGCCTCCACAAGAGCATCTCCCTCAAGCTGATGTTCTAAGCTACTGTCTCTCCTGATGTTTGGACCTCCTTGTTCAGAGTTAGGCTTATTCTTCCTTTCAGTGTGACGAGAGTTGTTTCTTTGAACGGTTTTTAAACGCCAAGCAAGATAACCACTTCCACTTGCTGCATCATAAAAGTGCTCCTGTAAAATTATTGCTGCATCATACAAGTGCTCCTGTAAAATTCGGGGGAAAAACAGGACCATTTTACGTTCATACATCTAAATCTATAGCAGGTGAAATGACAGGCACATAAGGTCGTGTGAATTTTAGCGATGAAGATTCCACTTATCAATTAATTCCTTCAAGTAAAAACATTTAATAATTTCAGGGAAAAAGTCTTACATATCCCTTCTTGGAAAATGGGTCTTTCAATGATGGAAACAAAGTCACAATTCCAAGGGCATACTGCTCTCTCTGCTTCTGGGTTGGAATCCTCCTACCAAAAATAAATATATATAACATATATGGGATGGGACAGCACGTAAGTGACAGTACATGCATACAAAAAAAACATTTCTTACATTTAAATTATACATTTAGGTCTCAGTCTTAATTATTAGGTGAATACAAAAACATAAAAAAAACAACAGATGACAATCAGTTATCTTAAATGTGAAAATGTAGCTTACCCATGCCTCTCTGTCATGTGCCCCACCAGTATGTTAACAAGTGCTCTTCTCATCTCATTTGACAAAGTATCGGTGGCCTTGTACTTTTCAAGGATTTCATCTCCTTTTGATTTTTCTTTTAAGGCAGCTAGCACCATCTAAGTTAAAACAATCAAATAATAGTTTGCTCATATATCATTCTTAGGCCTGTCACGATAAATACTTTGTGGTGCAACATATTGTCCCAGAAATCAATTGTGATAAATTATATTACTGACTTTTTTCATTAGTTAGTCTATATTAACATGATTATACAAATATTACACTAATTACACAAACACAATGTGGAAGAAATGGTATCACAGACAAACACAGATAACACAATGTTCAGGTTTGACTGTAACAGTGCACACAATTTTACATTGTCACATTTCATTCATTATAAGAATCATTCATAAGCACACAAACACTCACCCACAGTCTTGTTTTTCCCCTGTGTGCTCTATGTTTTTTCTGGTGACTCTCTCTCTCCTGAGTCACCCTGCCTGCTGCCTAGATTCCTCTCCTTCTGTCTGCTGCCGTGTTGTTTACATTTTCTCTTGTTGCTCTCTATGCGGACCACCTCTTTTTTCAATTCTGTGTGCGTGCAACAAATGTTTTTTCTGAGTGGTAGTCAAACCGTGCATGCTCTCTTGGGTTCTGTGTGCGTGCAACAAGTTCAGAAATCTTCTTGCACGTCAATGCTCGCTTGAATATTTGAAATACTGAATAGTGAGCAGAAAGTCGTAAAAACACGTCCAAATGATACAGTTTTACTTGACGGTTATACTTTGCAAATAATCAGCGAATCACTAAAGAGTATATGAGATGTTGGAGACAGTGCCATTGGACCATCATTTTTATGTAAACACAATGGGCAATCCATCGTGTCACCAAAAATTATTGAGGTCATGTTAAACATCACGTGACAAGTCAATACAGAAAATCATCATGACAGGCCTAGTCATTCAAAAATCCCAATACAACTTTAATACTCTATGTTTTGATTAGAGTGTAAGTAATCTTAAATTATTGGGAATTTACTTGAATCTTTTTTTCATCAAATTGTTTAATGGTAACTATTTAAATAAAAATGAGAAACTTTGTCACCTCCTTTGTGATCTTTGCTCCTCGCTGCTCTCAACTCTGTCATCTTGCTGTGATGTTTTTGAGCTTTTGGCACATCTTTCAGAGGGCTGAGGGATACATCTTGTTCACTAGATGAATGACTTGTCAGTGTATCTGGGTGCAGGATCTGGCTGCTTCCTCTGCCTTTTTTAAAACAACAATACCTTTGTGACAATCTTTGTCACTGCACTATTTTATGTATGGATCAACTTCACTATGATCTTTTGATCGTATGATTAACGTGATTTTGGGTTTGCTTCTAGCAATCTTCCAAAATGTCTTCTTTCACTCATCATATATCTCAGTCTGCTCCAGTTGTAAATCAAATTGCTTCGCATAGACCAAAAAAAGCAGCCATTACAACAACACTAAATAATATACCTAAAAATATGGTTTACAATACATCAATATTGATTGATACATCAATCGATTAACCGTATGACGCATCAATGTAAAAAAACAAAAAAGGAGGATTAAAACATGATTTCACAGAAGTGGTTTTTGGATATTTTTGATGTGTGTAAAGCGCATATAAAAATGCAAAAATAATGTGCGAGTGCTTTTGCATTTGTTATGCTTAAATGATTACTTTGCATACAAAGGAATCAATAAGAAACTATTAAAAAACATACAATGTCCTTATTATGGTACAGGATGTGAAATTTGTGTTATACACTTTGGTTGATGAGTTAATAAAGCTGTATAAAATATTGTATAACCCCTGAACCACATCAAATCATATTAAGGGGTCAGCAAATATCACAAATGCTGGGAAGTAAGCAGAGAATACTTTACCCCAAATAAAATAGGAACAAGGAACTTACATTTATGAAATCTGTAAAAAATCACTGCAATTAGAATTTCTTGGGTCACTGCACTTTCACAAATATCTAAAGGGAAAAAACAAATGTGGGTCACTTTAAGTTTATAATATGTACAGTTTTCAAAAGTGGGGTCTGTGACATCATAAAATAATACATATATTTTTTCAAATGCACTATTATCCCTCCCACCATACATAAGGTATTTCAGAAAGTTTGAAAAACCCCTGTCTATAAAATAAGACTGGGTGACAGTGATATTTTAAAGGACTGTTTTAGCTGGTTAATAAAGAAACCTTCGCCACACCGCATTTCAAAGAAAATGGCGTCTTGAAATCTAAAAGCGCGTAAATCCTTTAGTGAATCAGTTAACATTCTGTTACATACACACAATATTTTAAACTGAATTTGCCCCTTATGAATTTCTAAAAGTGGTTGTTTGGCAAGTCTTTGAACATATTGAATAAATTTGCACTTTAAAACAAACGGCTAATGTTAAAACATAAACAACGATTTATCAAACTACGTATAATCATGAAATAAATAAAAGTTACCTTCTGGTTTTTTTTTCCAGAAAAAGGTCTTATATGTGTCGTTATGTGGGAAAAGTTAACACTTTTGCACGAGAACATATAGTCAATGATATTATAAATTAACTTTACGATTAAAGAAAATGTCTACATTTCCAGCAAGTACTGGCCTCGTCTAATCGAAGAAGCAAATGGCAGCCGAGAAAATTTCAGCGCGTGTGCAGCACGCCCTCAAACGCTACACAAACTTGATATTTAACGAAATGTACAAATAAAAAAAATATAATAATTACACTGACCTATTAAATAGCTTTGTTAGTTGTTTCAACCAGCCAGGTCAAGTATTAAAATCCATATCAAATAAATTTGAACAGACTTTTATAACAAGTACCCCTAAATTCAATCAAAAACAATGATTTACATGACTTTATGAAATACATCACTTACTTTATGCACTTCTCCAATTATAAATGTATAATAATCGTTCTGTATGTTTCCAGTTAAAAAAACACACGCTCTTCGCTCCGGTGTGCCGATTCAAATAAAATGGCATCAGCGAGAAGAGTTTTAGCTGGTTGAAGCCCGCACCACATAAATGTCCCGGATGTAAAATCGCACTACCAGTGTTAATGAGGTCAGACTCTCAGTAGTTTCACCAGTCAGAGTATCCATTTTACACCACCCATGTTAATTCAACACCATAACATTAACACTTTACTCTAAAACACCATAACACCAGGATTTTAACTCTGGTGATTTTGCTGTGTGGGTACACCTTCAAGGTTATTCAGAAGACCGCCATCCAACAGTAAAATTACTCCTTCCGTGCTGCGAAAAGGAAAGGTCTAAACAGAAGTGTTTTGCATGGTTCCTGTGTGGCTCAGTGGTAGAGCATTGTGTCAGCAGCGCAAAAGGTTGTGGGTTCAATTCCCAGGGAACACACCAATGAAAATGTGTAACCTGAATGCAATTGTAAGTCGCTTTGGATAAAAGCGTCTGCTAAATGTAAACGCAAGGAATAGTGACAAAGAAGCTAGAGAAATGTACCTAGGAAATGTACCTAGAAATGTACCATTCCTACTGTACCGTTATCAATAACTCCATCTTGGTTGTTTCCTGCAGTACTCATAGATTTTTGTATGCTGGAGTTAATGAAAGAATCTGGAAACGTTGTAGCTGTTGTTAAAGACAGACTACAAACTGTATATCAAGCATTTGTCCCAGTATATACTGATGGATCTGAAGATCCTAATACAGGGAGAAGAGGTTTTGCTTTCAGTATTACATCCTTAAACATTTCTGTTAATAGGAGAACATCAGATCATACACAGTAGAGATGATGGCAATAGCAACAGCACTACAGTGGATCAGAGACTCAAATAAAAAAGGTTATACTTTGTACAGATTCATGTTCGGCATTAAAGTCATTGAAATCATTCACATCTCACAGTCGACAGGATATAGTAAATGAGATATGTGAAAATTTGTATAGATTCAAGAATATGAACATCCTGATAATATTTATGTGGATACAGGCTCATAGGGGGATAAAAAGGTCATGAAAAGGTTGATAGTTTAGCAAAACAGGCTTTGAAAAATGAAGAGGTCATGAATATCTCACTTAGTAAATATGAAGCAAAAGCAGTAATTAAAGCATATACCACGAAGGAGTGGCAACATAAATGGGATACATTAAATACAGAACGCCATCTTTATGAAATACAACGAGGAGTAGGAGTAGTGAGGATAACTAAAAGAAGCATCACAGAGGAAAATATTCTAACAAGATTAAGGGTTGGACATACTATGCTGGATAAAACCTTAAAAATAATAAACAAACATCCAACAGGATTATGTGAGCACTGTGGAGTAGAGGAATCAGTAGAACATGTTATTTGTGTTTGTCAAAAGTATACTAATGAACGAGAAATAATGAAAAGTGAACTTATAAAGATGGGAATGGATGAATTAAAGCTTAAAAATATAGTTTTTTTTATGTTATGGGTAAACTCTGGTCCACACTCCAATACAGTAGGTGGCGATAATGCACCTTAATGTTGGTGCTACCAGCCATAAAATCGAAGAAGAAGAAGAAGATTTTGTCTTGCGAACCATTCTAGAAAACCATTGTTTGAACGTTGCGCTTTTGATGACGTCACCGCCAGCGCGCGCTCCCTCAGTCAGCGTCGAGTCTTCTGAGGTGATCGGTTTACAGTATTTCTCATATTTAAAACCGCACTTTACAAAGTATGCAACAATATACGAGGTCGTTTCTGCCTAGTTTTAATCGAGTACAGCGCTTTTGTGTGTGTTGACTTAAACACTTACTAGAACAGCAGGCAACAAGCCTGTGTGGAAAACATGTTCATTCAGACCCGAGCGATTTTGTGTTTGTCCGTGCGAATGATTGCGTTTATGTTTATGGTGATAATAACACTGTTGCTCAATGTATTGTGATGTGTAAGGAGGAATGGATGAGAACCGGTATCAAGTTTTGCTGCTGCGGTTTTATAACGTTATTTCTCTGACGTTTATCTCTGGCAGATCAAATCTGTTGTAGTTACTTTACTGGATAAAATTGAAAACAGATACTGCTGAATACTTCATATTGAGCCTAGATGGTGGTACATTTTAAATTCACATAAACATGAACAGGTTTATAATATAGACACTGGACACATTACAATTCTCCATTGTGTTTGTTGCTCTTTATACTTGTATAAAACTACATGTTCATAATTTAGTTACTTAAGTGCTTTGGATGTAGTTATTAGGAAACCAAACTATATTTAGATATTGTGTGTTTTAGTGTAGTTATTTAAATTGAGTTGTTAACGAAAATGGGAAAAGGTTACCAAAGAACAAATGTATATAATGTGTGAATTACCACATATGTGAGTGCAGTGTTACTGAGTGAGCATCTCAAATAAGTGTTTTTTGTGTCAATGCGGTTACTTTTAATATAGTAATATAGACATCTGCTTGACTTACATACTGATTTTACTTTGATTTCAGAGTTGATTGAAGTGAATGAAGAACCAAGCGAAGTTGAGAAGAAAAGTCTTGTCAAAACTGAAGAAAAATCTTTGAGTTGCTCTCAAACCAAACTGAAATATTTAAATAAAAGAAGAGCCAAGAGGTCTTTCACTTGCGCTCAGTGTGGAAAGAGTGTCCCGTGCAAATATAGTACATAAAGGAAACCTTATGGAGCACATGAACATCCACACTGGAGAGAAACCTTACAAGTGTTCATACTGTGACAAGAGATTCAGTCATTCAGGACACTTGAAAACACATGAGATGATCCACACTGGAGAGAAACCTTACAAGTGTTCATACTGTGACAAGAGATTCAGTCATTCAGGAAACTTGAAAACACATGAGATGATCCACACTGGAGAGAAACCTTACAAGTGTTCATACTGTGACAAGAGATTCAGTCATTCAGGACTCCTGAAAAAACATGAGATGATCCACACTGGAGAGAAACCTTACAAGTGTTCACACTGTGACAAGAGATTCAGTCATTCAGGACTCCTGAAAAGACATGAGAGGATCCACACTGGAGAGAAACCGTACACATGTGATCAGTGCGGGATGAGTTTCACACTAAAAACAAATTTTACAGCCCATTGGAGAATTCATACGGGAGAGAAACCATTCACTTGTGATCATTGTGGAAAGAGATTCACAAATTCAGAAACCCTTAAAATGCACATGAACATCCACACTAGAGAGAAACTGTATGCATGTCATCAGTGCGGCAAAACATTTTTGTGGGCTTCAGCTCTGAAGAAACACCTGAGAATTCATACAAAGGAGAAACCGCATTCATGTCCTTTATGTGAAAAGAGTTTTTCACAACTACAATATTTGAAAGTACATCAGAAAATACATACCGGTGTGAGAGAGTACATGTGCTTTGATTGTGAAAAGACTTTTACTTCAGCGACCTGTTTAAAAACACACGAGAGGATTCACTCTGGAGAAAAACCTTACAAGTGTTCACACTGTGACAAGAGATTCAGTCATTCAGGAGCCCTGAGAAGACATGAGAGGATCCACACTGGAGAGAAACCGTACAAATGTTCACACTGTGACAAGAGATTCAGTCATTCAGGAGTCCTAAAAACACATGAGAGGATCCACACTGGAGAGAAACCGTACACATGTGATCAGTGCGGGATGAGTTTCACACTAAAAACAAATTTTACAGCACATTGGAGAATTCATACAGGAGAGAAACCATTCACTTGTGATCAGTGTGGAAAGAGATTCACAAAATCAGAAACCCTTAAAATGCACATGAACATCCACACTAGAGAGAAACTGTATGCATGTCATCAGTGCGGCAAAATATTTTTGTGGGCTTCAGCTCTGACGAAACACCTGAGAATTCATACAAAGGAGAAACCGCATTCATGTCACCACTTTATGTGTAAAAGACAGTTTTTTGACAACTCACAATATTTGAACATACATCAGAAAATACATGTTCTGTTGTTGTAAGTCTACATGTGCTTTGATTGTGAAAAGACTTTTACTTCAGCGACCTGTTTAAAAACACACGAGAGGATTCACTCTGGAGAAAAACCTTACAAGTGTTCACACTGTGACAAGAGATTCAGTCAGTCAGGAGTCCTGAAAATACACGAGAGGATCCACACTGGAGAGAAACCGTACAAGTGTTCACACTGTGACAAGAGATTCAATCGTTCAGGAGTCCTGAAAATACACGAGAGGATCCACACTGGAGAAAAACCTTACAAGTGTTCACACTGTGACAAGAGATTCAGTCATTCAGGAGACCTGAAAATACACGAGAGGATCCACACTGGAGAGAAACCTTACGAATGTTCACACTGTGACAAGAGATTCAGTCATTCAGGATACCTGAAAACACACGAGAGGATCCATACTGGAGAGAAACCGTACAAATGTTCACACTGTGACAAGAGATACAACACGTCAGGAGACCTGAAAAGACATGAGAGGATCCATACTGGAGAGAAACCGTACAAATGTTCACACTGTGACAAGAGATACAACACGTCAGGAGTCCTGAAAAAACATAAGAAGATCCACACTAGAGAGAAACCGTAGCACTGCTCTGCAAGTGGGAAGCGTTTCAATCAATGATTTGCTCCACGCAGTAATGCAAAAAACAATCACAGTACGTAGATCATCTTCAGATCCAGCACTTTCAGGCCTGAAGCCGGGTCCTTACCAAATGGCACACAATAATGCATCAAGCAATAAAATATCGGTAACACTTTATTTTAGGGCCTCTTAACTAGTTGCTTATTAGCATGCATATTACTAGATTAGCCTTTTATTAGTACTAATTAAGCACATATTAATGCCTTATTTTACAATCCTAATCCTATCCAATATCGAAGCTTAACAACTAGTTAGGAATCTATTGCGGGAAAAGTTGCAGTTAATAGTAAATAAGTGTTCCCTATTCTAAAGTATTACCAAAATATAATCGGTTTAAATCTGTCCTAACGAGCTATTACAAGTGATATGACTGAAACACTATCTAAATCTTTCACAGTTAATATAGTTCATCTTCAAAACCAGCAGTTTCAACTTTGGGATTCAGATGAACTCAAAGACGGACTTCCTCCCCAAAGGACAATGTCAAAAAAACTATTATTTCCATTATATCATTGTGCTTTCTCCCTTTCTGGGCCTGATTATAGTAGTTCTTTTGCTGTCTATGGAGGGTCAGAAAGCTCTCGAATTTCATAAAAAATATCTTAATTGGTGTTCCGAAGTTGAAAGAAAGTCTGGGAATGACATGAGAGTTAGTAATTTCAGAATTTGCATTTTTGGGTGAACTATATGATTAAACAGTTGGGAGAAACTCTGAGGTGTCATACTTCACACGGGTGCATTTACAAATAGATACATGCTGTTTTTTTGCTAAAGGTTTTTACATTTCAGAATATATAGCCACCCAGTTTTTTCTTTTTTTAAGAGCCAATAAGAAGCACAACATTGATAAGCAGTATTGTAAGAGAAGGAAAACCGTTAAAACCTTAACGATACCCATCCCTAATTGTTAGTCAGGAGAGAGATCCATTCCATTAGCTTTCACTTTTACTTCACTAATTTGATTAAATGTTACCTTTTTAGATTTTATCAACAACTTCTATAATCTGCTGACTGTATTTGCATCGGTAAAAAGTTGTTTTATTATTGTCTAAAAGCCATGAAGCATTCTTTTGGGCTTTCTGTTTTAAATTTCTCAATAAAGAAACGATTTAAAAAAAAATCTCTGTTTTGTTTGTTCTCATTTTCCTGATTTTCTAGTTTGTTTCATTAGTTCCCCATGTGTTTGTAGTTCTGTTTATTAGTTGTCTGCTTAATTAGATGTATTTAAAATTAATTTAAATCTGGTGCTGGCCATCCTCTGCCAGCAGGGATTGTATGTGAGAGCCGAAGACAGCTCTGCTGTTGTGTAACCTTGCACTTACAGAAAAACTGAAACGTTTGCTCTATGCCAAATTCTAATCAGGTGAACCACATGCTTGCATATGTGGATGAGTACACAAGCTAGAGCAGAAGTGAAATGCAGAAATTCATTTTTAAAGGGTTTTATAGCATGGTGTTTCCACACCCATGTTATGTGGCACAGCTCTGGAAGATGCACATATTTGGAAAGTTATTTAGTTTATTCCAATTGTTTTCTCATTTTCTTTTATTTAGGTGACCGTATGCAAAAAAAGTGTTGAAGACTACAAAAAAAAAAAACCAAGACATAATAGAAATGTTTCCTGATGACAGCCAGAAAAATTCCCACAAATCCTTCACATGGATGGTCCCTTTTTGTCAAAAACTGTTTGGTTTAGGAATGAGCTCTGACTGGAGTATTGAGCAGATACTTTATGTTGCTAAAAATGGGCCCTTTTATGCAGGAAAGCGTTTCATCTCTGTGGTGGAAACAGTTTCCTTCATTCCAGCTCATTGCTTATTGCTGAGGGGAAGCTTTGTGTCTGGGTTACACAGGTGAAGCCAACCCTGTCAAGAAAAACATAGTTTGGTAGTACTGAAGTGGTTTATAGACTGAATTGGTTAATTGTGTAGATTTGCTTTGGTTAAATAATTAAACAGTTTTTACTGTTTTGATGGAATTTCAGTCTGAAGAGACACTTTCATCCTCACCTGTTTCAGGCTTCCTTTCCCAGCTAACAGTCGTCCCATCACCCATCCAGGCACCAGTAGAATGGAGGACGGGGCCATTAACCAGCCTAGTGCATACACCCAGTCCGGGGACATGGTTGAAGATCAGGGGCTGGTACTCCACCACAGAACAGACAAAAAACACCTGAGAATGTGAAAGAGAAGTTGAAGGAACATGAAGAGAGAGTAAGAACTGATCTTAAAGGGTTAGTTCACCTCAAAATGAAAATTATGTCACCCTCATGTCGTTCCAAACCCGTAAGACCTTCGTTCATCTTTGGAACACAAATTAAGATGTTTTTGATGAAATCGGAGAGCTCCATAGACAGCAACACAACTGAAATGTTCCCAGGTCCAGAAACGTAGTAAATACATCGGTAAAACAGTCCATGTGATATCAGTGGCTCAACTTCAGTTTTTGCGACGTTACGAGAATACTTTTTTTGTGCAAAGAAATTAAAAATAACAATTTACTCAACCATTTGTCTCCCCCGAGTTACGTCTTCAGCCACTTTGGAGAGTACCCAATAACGTATTTGACGTAATCAGCATTGTTTACAGCAAAACGCGCGCACATGAACATAATCTGCGTATTAAGCGTTGTTTATGCTTAGGCGAAAGCGTGCGTATGCGTTGTGATACTCTCTAAAATGGCGGAAGATGTAACTCGGGGGAGAAGAATGGTTGAGTAAATTTTTATTTTTGTTTTCTTTACACACAAAAAAGTATTCTCATAGCATCGCAAAACTGAAATTGAGTCACTGATGTCACTTACTGTTTTACTGATGTATTTACTACGTTTCTGGACCTGGGAACATTTAAGTTTCGTTGCTGTATATGGAGGGTCAGATAGCTCTTCCAATTCAACAAAAACATCTTAATTTGTGTTCCGAAGATGACAAAAAAAGATAATTATAGCCTAAGTCGTTTTGGATAAAAGTGTCTGCTAAATGCACAAATGTAAATGTAAATATATATATTCCAAGTCATTTGAATCCTTGGGAACATGAGTCAAATGGACATCTTTTGTAATGCACATTTGTCATTTTGGAGCTACCCAGTCCCATTATCTATATGATTATCTATTTTTGTGTGTGTTTTGCAGAATCAATATTCATACAAGTTTAAAAAGACATGGAGAAATTATGTAAATACTTACAGAATTTTCACTTCAAGCGACTCATGTTAATGTGGCTTAGTGGTAGAGCATTGTGTTAGCAGTGAAAAAGGTTGTGGGTTCAATTCCCAGGGAACACACTGGGATGATGGTTCTTCTTGCCCCATCAAGTTCAGTCAGAAATCTTGGTGTAATTTTCGATGACCAGCTGACTTTCAAAGACCACATTGCAAAAACTGCTCGATCTTGCCGTTTTGCATTGCACAACATCAGAAAGATCAGGCCTTTCCTTACTCAGCATGCAGCACAACTTCTTCTCCAGGCCATTGTCATTTCTAGACTGGACTACTGCAATGCTCCTCTAGCTGGACTTCCATCATGCACAATCAAACCTCTACAGATGATTCAGAATGCAGCAGCACGACTGGTCTTTAGCGAACACAAAAGGGCCCATGTTACACCTCTCTTTATCTCCTTGCACTGGCTCTCGGTTGTAGCTCGCATCAAGTTCAAGACACTGATGCTTACATATAGAACAGCCACAGGCTCAGCACCCTCCTACTTTCACTCACTTATGACAATCTACATCCCCTCCAGAAGTCTGAGATCTGCGAGTGAGCGACGCCTCGTGGTACCATCAGAGAGAGGCACAAAATCACTCTCCAGAACGTTTTCATTCACCGTTCCTGGCTGGTGGAATGAACTCCCCCATCCCCCCCACATCCAGAATGCTGAATCCCTGACCATTTTTTAAGTGACACCTGAAAACTCATCTCTTCTGTCATCAATTGACTTCATCATAAAAAAAAAAAACTTCACTTTCCTTAACTTTGCTCTCTTTGCCTTAACCTCTCACTGTCTGGCTAGAATTTGCTCTGAACAATGCCTAGAAATTTGTATTACAAGTACTTCCTGTGTCTGTTTGCCTCTTTATAATGTATCGCTTATTGTATTCCACTATTGTATGTGTCTTTGGATAAAAGTGTCTGCTAAATGAATAAATGTAAATGTAAAATAAATGGTACACAATTCTTGGTAACATTCTGTGGTTCATTTTGGAGTATAAATGTATAATTTTAAATAGAAAATGAACTCCAGATGTAACAAAATCACAAATTACTAAACCTTACAACAAAAGCAATTTAAAAAACTACCTTATTAATTATGCCCCAGTGCATGATGGGAACACCAGTATCAGAAAAGTTTAGTAAGCTTGATGTTTAGATTTACGTCTACAAGCAAAATGTATTGGCTGCAATAACTTTTTAATATAGGAATTACATTTGTTTTGCTACAGTATTTACTTTGCCACAGAATTATTTTCATCAGTGTGGAGTTTAAGCAGCCTTATATTGGAGTCTGCAGTGCAAAGAATGGTAATGGTTCGGTTGGATGGGAACATTTTGTTATAAGTTGTTCTTCAGCTCGGCCTTCAATACCATCATGCCGGACCTTCTTTCAGACAAACTGACACAGCCCTCTGTGCCCACCTCCATCTGTCAGTGGATCACCAGCTTCCTGACAGACAGGCAGCAACTAGTGAGGCCGGGCAAACTCACATCCAGAACTCTCACCATCAGCACTGGTGCCCCTCAGGGATGTGTTCTCTCCCCACTGCTCTTCTCCCTCTACACAAATGACTGCACTTCAAAGGATCCCTCTGTCAAGCTCCTGAAGTTTGCGGATGACACTACAGTCATTGGCCTCATCGAGGATGGTGACGAGTCTGCTTACAGACAGGAGGTCAAGGAGCTGGCTATCTGGTGCAGTCTTAACAACCTGGAGCTAAACACTCTCAAAACTGCGGAGATGACTGTGGACTTCAGGAGAAACCCCCCTGCTCTCCCCCACTCCCCATCATGAACAGTACTGGGCACCACCATCTCTTAGGACGTGAAGTGGGACAATCACATTGAGTCCATTGTGAAAAAGGTCCAGCAGAGGCTGTATTTCCTTCGCCAGCTGAGGAAGTTCAACCTGCCACAGGACGGAGCTGCTGATACAGTTCTACTCTGCCATCATTGAATCTGTCCTGTGTTCATCTGTAACTGTTTGGTTTGGCTCAGCTACCAAAACAGACATCAGAAGACAACAACGGACAGTCAGGACTGCTGAGAGGATTATCGGTGCCCCTCTACCCAGCCTCCAAGAGTGAGGATAAGGGCTAAGAAAGTCACTCTGGACCCCTCACACCCAGCCCACTCTCTTTGAACTGTTGCCCTCTGGCCGGCGCTGCAGATCAGTGAGCGCCAAAACAACCAGACACAAGAACAGCTTCTTTCCAGACGTGAATTCTATGGCTCCAGAAAGCCCATCTGACGACACACTACTTGTGCTTCGTCCAGGTCCCATCCGTCATCACAAACTGAACCCCAGTGTCCATTGTGGTAGATATCCACATGACCAGCTGAAGCCAGATCCCCAACGAGTCTCACGCTGCCCTCCTGTGTCGGCTGGCTTCAGTCTGTCATCTTCAGACAGTGACAGAAGATTCAAAGATTGAGAGATTTTAATAAAAACTGCCATAAAATGTTTAAAGCAATCAGAAAAGTGTTTAACCTCAGCTAACTGAGCTATTGTTGCTGCAACAGACATGTTTGGTTGTGAAATTCATATTTACACAGTCTGAATCATTCCCTATCGCCTACATAGAGCCATTCACTGAACAGGAATTACTGAGAACAGGTGACCGATCTCAGCAGCTTCAGCGTCTATTTATAGTGTATAGGGCGCTTCATGTTCTAGAGAGTATTTGATTGGACAGAAAGTTTGATGAGAAGATAAAGTACAATGTTAAGTAAAAAAAAAACGTTGAGTCTTTTTGGCGGAAGTGACGAATTTGCAAACTTTGAATGTTTATATCTTCTAAATGCGAATTTTGTCACTGTTTTGGAGCACATTGTCTTATAGATATCCTTAAGATTAACATATTGATACTAACACCCCAAAAAATTTAATTTTGATTTAATGGGACCTTTAAAGGGACCCCTTAATATAACTTAATTGATGTATCTTACCGAAATATGTAATAGAAAACACATGAATTTTTATTTTAATAAAAAAAATCACATCGTTTTATACATATTTTGGACTATGGGGGGGGCGCCATTTTTCTGATGACGTAAAATGGTTGCACTCGGTGAGCTAGAGAGCTACCTGTTGCTATTTTTACCACAACACATCTCGAAATAGACAACTGGGAAAATAAAACACTGATATGATGACCACAGCTACTGAAAGAGCTTACAGGTGGTGATGGATATAGGTTTAAACCAAATGCTATACCATCGATCATCTAAACGTCTCTGATATGGAGTAAGACCCGTGCTGAGAAACTCCTCTAGCGGCCGCGGCGTTTTCATCCTAACAGATGGCATCTAACGTTTCTTATCTCAGCCGTTTGTAAGCTCTGTCAGGAGCTGTGCTCTACTAAAAGACTCGAAGGCATCAGGGCTAAAGCGGGTCTTTAGGTAGTTTTATTCGTTCACGGGCATCTTCCCATTATTTTATCCTCTTCTTATCGTTATGAAAGTCTTGCATCTCTTCTCTTGCTGCCCTTCGACTGAAAATCAACCAAAAGCCACACAATGTGGTATCGTATCAGTATTTTATTTTCTGAGTTGTGTTTCGGTAAAAAGCCAAAGACTAGTAGAGCCAAAAGACAAGCGCCCCCCCCCCCCGCATACATGTCCATACATGTCTTAATACCCGGGGATCCCTTTAAGAACATACCTACTGCTAAAAACTTAATACTGAGCCTATATGAGCCATTTGGAAAAAATTTAATCACTGTATAAATACGAACAGAATTATAGACCCTGTCCTGCTGGGGAAAAAAAAACAAAAAACAACAACAACAAAAAAAAACACTATAGAATCACAGTAAGTAGATCATCTTCAGATCCAGCATTTTCAGGTCTGATGCTGCGTCCTCGCCAAATGTGACACAATAATACATCAAGCAATAAAATTTAATCTGGATTAATCTGTTCTTAACCAGTCTTAAACTTTTCGGGAAGATGTAGAAGAGGCTGTAACAGTTTTAAGAGAGACTGGGATTTATTTTTATTTAGTTTTCTTAGTTGTTTTTTAAATGACAAATTATTCACAGCATAACAGCGTGTAATTCAAGGCTGTAGCTAAATGGAGTTACATTTATTAGGGCATTCGTCATGTGGAATGGATTTAACTGATGGCGCTCTGAAAAGTGTGGGTACATTTCTGGGTAAATTGCGCGATTCTGCCGCAACATGGATGCGCATCGTAACCCCTTCATATATATATATTTTTTTCATTTTAAGATTCCTGGACGAAATTACTTAAAATATAGTGAGAGCTGAAGTTGGAATAAAGCTAAATTCGTGCAAAAGTATTATTAATGCAGTCAAAAAATAAATAAACTCCCAACTGCTTTGCAACCAGAAGCTTTAGGCTTAGCTTTGGCTTCCTGAAAGGAAAGTACTAGAGATGTTATAACAGTTGGTAAATCTGATAAAACACAGACAAATTCATCCAAATAAAATAAATTGTTTTATATATTTTTAAAAAAGTATCAAAAATACAAAGAAATTTGGCCCCAAACTTGCCAACTGAACAGCAGAGCGTAAATGTATTTTTCTTTTTGATACATTTGTATTTTGATATACATAAATATTTTTATTTTATTAGAATTAATTTGTCTTTCATCAGATTTATCAGATGTTATCATTTCTATTTGTGCTGGTCAATTATGAACAGTCGGTAAAATTTAACTGCTAGAAAAAACTTGGGTGCTGCAAATATTTGACTGACCCCTCCCCTTTGTTTGACTCCTCCCATATACGTGACTCCTCCCCCTTGTGTGGCCCCTCCCCCAATCTCACTCCAAACTTTAGCGATAACTTGAGAGCCCTGTATTTATTATTTCTACATAAACATTATCAAGCTAATTGTATCTTGCCAACCCTTACTGTGTGCAATAATGTTTAAACCACATTATTCTGTAAATATAAACACATTTTGATGTTGATATATTGTACGATTGTATGATAGCGCTATACAAATAATCTTGAATTGAATGTGTTATAGTGAAGGAAACATTTAAAGTTAATCTTAATTTTCCTTGCAGGCATAACATTTTAATGCTGCTGAGCAGAAAATCTACCAACACTTTGTGTGTTGCAATAACGGATACATATGGAGAACTGTCTGGATATAAAAATAAGCACAACAACCCATGACTTGAGTAACAAGCTCAAGTCATCAAAAACAAATTTGTTTTGCCAGTAACAGAGAGGGGGTTTGCTGAATTGCACATATGAAGAACCAATCATATTAGAGATAAATGGCTCATGTCATATTACCTTTGCCATGTACCCATGCTATATACTCAAACTCAGTCTCATAAACACTTACAAGACCCATTGTTAACTGTAAATACTCTCACATTCTCATCATTGCTGCTCTATGTACAATACCCTGAACAACCCGTCTGCACATCCCTCTTATTCACATTACTATTTATTAAGTCCCAGTACACTGTTTTTCTTTTTTTGTACATCTTATTGTTTTTTGCACATCTTGTTGTTTTTTGCACATCTTTTTTGCACATCTTATTGTCTTTTGCACATCGTATTGTTTTTTGCACATCTTATTGTTTTGCACTTTTTTATTTCATTGCACATTTTACTCTTATTTCTCCTTCTCTTACCATATGTATGCCCTTGTGTTATGTTACTTTATATAATTTGTATTCTTATTATTTTGCACTGTCCACTGAGCGGACCTGATTCGATTACATTTCACTTCTAATTATACCCTGTATAACTATTATGTGACAAATAAAGAAACCTTGAACCTATATAAACTGTTGTATTCTTCTTGTCGGGGGGATTATCTGTGAATGGTGTGAGATCCACCCGGCCTGATTAAAGCATATTTAAAGGAGTGGGGTCTGGAGTCTGTCTGTTACTGCTGCGGAGCAGGTTAAGTCAAGTAGTCAAGTCAAGTAGGCTTTTGTTGTAATTTCAGCAATATACAGTACAGTACACAGTGAAACGAAACAGCATTCCACTGGGACCAAGGTGTTATGCAGAATGACATAAATAAAAAACAATAACAAAACAGGAGAGACAGTAACACAAATTAACATAAAAATAATAAATAAATAGTAGATCAATACAAGAGTGCAGAAATACAAAGCACTTAAACCTACTTAAAAAGTGCACATTTAAGCATTTAGTTAAAAACAATACAGGGCACTGAGAAAAACATTCTGTGCAACAGTACAAGACAGTGGGGCATAGTTGCATTTCAACACTGACCAGTTCAGTATGTGAAGTGATCATATAATAAACAGTGTACATGTAAACAGTCATTGTGTACAGCAATAAATAGTGTAAGGATTTAATTTGTGCAATCTGAGCAAAACAGTTTTAATGAATGTGTGTCTTCTCTCTCTCTCTCTCAGTCTCTCTCTCTCTCTCTCTGTGTGTGTGTGTGTGTGTGTGTGTGTGTGTGTGTGTGTGTGTGTGTGTGTGTGTGTGTGTGTTAGTACAGTCCCTTGTATTGAGGAGTCGAATGTCTTGTGGAAAGAATCTGTTACATAGTCTGGCTGTGAAGGCCTAAATGCTTTGGTGTGAGGGGTGTGTGTGTGATCGCCCACAGGCCTAGTGGCTTTGTTTGCGTCATGTTTACAGTGGATTTACATCTTTCGTCTTTACTTTTCAAAAATATCACAGAATAAATATATGGAGTCCAGTGCCGCATATATCTGCAAAACAATTGAAGTTTTTCAAATGAAAATTAAGGTATTGATAGCAAATAAATTAGCTTTTTGCAAATAAAAATAAAGAACTGCAAAATATAAATGAAACGGAGCAAAAGCAATGATTTTGCAACACACATTTTGGAATTTTCTTCTTTAAAAAAAAAAAATCATTGCTCTTTACTTTTAAAAATAATTCACAAAACAATCGCTTCTGGTAATACGTGCATAAGGGCTATATGGTAATCTATTAAGCTCACCAAAATCTATATTGAGAAATTTTTAGTGCACAGGATATTGGTTTCAGTACAAAAATTCATGTTAAAATAAAATATCAATCTCTCACACAAAAATATTACATTTTATTTTAAATGAAAAATTATTTAAATTAAGATATGCATCATTAAATAAAAAAAAGTCTGGCTGTGCTTAATGAGTACATTTTCGTTCTGGTGTCATCTGGAAATGGTCGTGCAAAGAACAGTCTTCGATAAATAGAAATGTAAACTGTTCTAAAAAAATATATATGAGAGGGGCTAATCTCAAATTAAACTGAGGAGAGAGGGGTACACACGAGTAAGTCAGTAAAATCCCCAGCTAGGTTATAGTTGTGGAACAGTAAGAGGACCGGACACCGAGCAGATAAAAACACAGCATCATCATCCCCACAGATTTTAGGTTAGTTTGAACAAAGTATATTCGCTATAAAACCGGGTAGAAATATGTCAGTCGTTTTGCACGCCATAATGTAAGCTTTTCATTTAAATGCATTTTAAGTATTGTGGTAAAAAAAAAAAAAAAGTGTTCAGGGACATTAAGCAGCGGGGCAGAATTAATTTAGGCAAACAAATTTTATAATACATATTAAATGTACATTTTGCATGTTCAGAAGAAGTGAACTGCCCTGTCATGCAAAAAATGTAAACAGGTTTGTGTCAGTAAATTGCTCAGTGCAAAGAAAGAGCAGTAATGGAAGCCATGTATTTCTTTTTTTCACGTGTCTAATAGACATGAACAAGCTCTTTGAAAAACATATATGACCTTTGAAAAATGTTTAGTCTTAATGCTCTATGTTGACTATGGTTTCAATAATAATACACATACATTTGCATAAAGCATCCATATTTGTCCATGCCCATGTTGATTAGAGTTTTAAAAACTTTAAAAGTATTAATTTAATGTACATTTAGAACAAATAAAAATGTGTGATTAATTGTGAGTTAAATCATGATAATCATGTGATTAATCGCGATTAAATATTTTTAATCGATTGACAACTGATATGGGGATATGGGGGGGGGGGGAGTAAGTCATAGCCCCGGGCCTCAGCGAGGTCTTAATGCGGCCCTGGACACATGTGTGGGTCGGGGGAAACCCGGCGGAGTAGGATCAGAGACACTGGTAGCCATGATGTCCTCGTCCTCGACCATTGTATCAGGCTGACAATCAGACTGGATGGGAGGATAAGTTCAGGGCTTTCTGACAGATCATCTGGAGCATGGAGTTTTGAGAGAGAATCCGCTTTAGTGTTTTTGGTCCCTGGACGATAGGAGATGGAATCAGGTAAAGAAGAGGGCCCACCGGGCTTGTCTGGGATTTAGCCTCCCGGAGATAGTCAAGATTTCTGTGGTCAGTGTATACCACAAACTGGTGGCGGTTCCCCTCCAGCCAGTGTCTCCATTCCTCAAGGGCAAGCTTGATGGCAAGAAGTTTTCTATTCCCAAATTCATAGTTTTGCTCCACCGAGGATCATTTCCAGGAGAAGAAGGCACATGAATGGAGTTAAGGAGGATTCCCCTGCTGCTGGGACAGGACGGCTCCAACTCCAGATGTTGAGGCATCCACTCCGACTATGAAGGGCTTCTGTGGCTCAGGATGGACCAGGAGTGGAGCCGACGTAAAGGCCGAGGTGGCTTCGGGCGTCCAGGACAGAGACTTGGGCTTGCCTTTCAGGAGATTGGTCAATGGCAGAGCACGTGAGCGGAGTTTAATTTGCTAGTTCGAGAATCTGTGGAATAGGCTAAGCAATAGTTTGTCTAAGCTAATGTTTCTAAAAGCAAAATTCTAAAATCCTGTGAAGCTTGACAGGCGCAGGCATTTCCCCGCAGTTTTGGTCTATTTTAATTTATGAAAGTGTGTTTCTTTTATTTACGCCACAAAATAATTATTTGTTAAGTGCATTTCATCTTGTGTGCGTATTTTGAATGTTCTGTTGCACAATAATTGAAGCTGTGTTTTCATGGAAAAGTATACTTTTTCAGTTATTAATTTTTTTTACGAAGGTTTGCCAAGTGGCTTCAAAAACAAGACACCTTTTTAAATTAATACGGAATGACAATATATTCATAATGGCCAGTAGGTGTCACAAAGGCAGTCTTCCACTCGTCCCCCTCACGTATATGGATAAGGTTGTATGCACTTCTGAGGTCCGGCTTAGTGAAGATCCTGGCTCCTGGCTTACCCAAAATAAAGGCTTAAACATAATTTAAAAAACACACATTTAAGAGGCTACTCATTTGGTGAAAGTTTTTAGACAGCTTTCAAAATGGCCGCCAGACAGTGTCAACACATGGAGACTCATGTCTTAGTGTGCAATTATCTGATTGACTTGAAATTATAGGAGGTACCTGTATATAGTAACAAACACATCAATTGGTCAAGACATCAAGTAGGATAATAAAACTTTTTTGTTTTTATAATCTGATCTCAAAAATGGAAGTGTGCTTAATAGGTACGTTTACCCTAGATGACATGTTAGCATAGAGATTAAAACCAAGTTTGTGCTTCAAACTCACTTCATAACATTAGTTAAATGTTTGAATAACCTTCTCAATACCTTAATTTTCATAGCATGCTGTTTTCAAAACTTCAATTATTTTGTAAGTATATGCAGTACTGTATTGACTCCATATAAATCATTTTGAAAATATCCCATTTCACTGACTTGACTATTGAATTGATTTAGTATAACTCATTATAGATTTTGTATTTATTTGCTTATTTTCAATGTGTTGTTGAATACAAATAAATGAAGTTAATTCACTAATAATGTGACAGTAGGGACTCTTGAGGTGAACAAATATCAGTGAAAGAGTGTTGTTCATGTGCGGCCATAACACAATTAACAAACAACTCATTGAGTCATACGAAATATTCGTTGGAAATGAACAACTCGTCACTACAACTAGTGGGTAATGTTTGTCATGAATTTCACTATATTATTTACTGGTAATTTAAATGTCACTATTGGAAACAATAAGTGGTTTTACTGTGTGCAGTATCACAATAATATTTTTGTTTCTCTAAATACTGATCAAATGAATCCCAAAAAAGGTTTATAATTTCAAGAACCACATGAGAGCTGGACTGAATCATGCAAAAACAATATTTATTGCTTAATATTGTAAAACAACAAAATCAATGTTTTGGATTGAAATCATAATTTTTAGTAAACAATTTGAAAATGTTATATTATATTACATGGCATGAATAGATTAACAGCAGTACAGTCAGCACAGGACATTCTCTTGAAAACTTTCACACTATGATATGTATGCTGACTATGTTTCGTGTGGCTATATTTATTTGCACGCAAAAACAAAGTAACCACATGGTTTGGATGGTAATTTGGCATTGATGTATGATCCATGAAGTTCAGTGATACAGATACAGACAGAAAAGAGCACAAAAACAACTAAAATATTTAATCTGACAAGAGCAACAGTATAGAAGGACTGGGAAATATAGAAGTGAACAACAGATAAATGCTTTGATCATTTGGTGTAGTACTTGTACATTAATCACATTGCATTTCTTGCTGTTTACTTTTGCTTATTGAAGCTTGCAGTGGAGATCTTATATTATGCATGTTGGCATGTATAACTGCACAGGTGATGATGGTGTTGTACCTTTCATGCTCTTGTTTATTTATTGTTAGTATGCTGAGAACAGATGTGGAGTCCTTTTTGTGGATGGGTGCGCTGGTTGAGCCCTTTATGTAAGGCTCATCGTCCACTCTCCACATGATATAGACATTGCCAAGTTTAGTGCTGGTGACCTCACACACCAGAGAGACAGGGTCTGTGTCGATAATATGAGGTGTGTAAATGAAAATACGGGGTTTACGTCCATCTGAATTGAAGAGAGTGATAAAGATTCATTAAAGAATCAAACAATAGTTTAACAAGCCATATTTCACAGCGTATCTAAGCATTTCCAATATGCTTGCATTTTCTGTCAGACAATACAATTATGTACAAACTTTCATCTCTCAATTCACACAGTGCCACAAAGCTGATTCTTTGTATTGATTATTTACCTCCTTTATCGAAACAGATCTCTCTCTTGATGTCTCTGTTATTAAGTGTGTCATGAATGGTGCAAGTGACCATTTCACCATCAAACCATTTCTTTGCATCAACAGTGATGCTGTTGATTCTCACAGGCTTTGAAATGTCCGAGAAAAGTCTACAGTTCCTGTTACACTAATTACAGGTTCATTCTTCACTTTGCATGACACTGTAGCGTGTACATCTCCAGAAACAACAGCTTCCAAAACAACTTTATCATTGAAAAATAATTCTCTCTCAATCGGTGGCTTCAGCTCCAGCGTGAATTTAGCTACAAGGAGTAAGAAACACATTATATCAAATGTGTAAATTCGGATTTGTGGAAATTACATCATGTGCTAGAGAGCAAACCAAAATTAGATGACTTAACATTGAAGTTCTTCGTCTTATGAATAATTTTTCCCAGGTGTGTGACCTCACAGGTATAATAAATTGTGTTCCATGTCTCACTGTTGACTTCATAAAGACTGTATGCTGTGTAAAGACCTTCAGCGCTCTGTTCGTACTCCAGGTTTGACTGTCTCGGGCTGCTGATATCATTTTCTTTCCATTGTACTGTGAGGTCCTTGGGGTAGAAATCCTCAATAACACACAGGACGAAAGTATTTTTCTGAGTCGTTAGAGGAACCAAACTCAGGGTTGGTGTTTGTGGATCCCCTGAAATTTGAACAATTTAGTTTTCTAGACAATGAAATTATGGTACCACAATTATTTTGTTTCGATTTAATTTCTCTTAAATATTCATAAGACTGACTTTACATGACTTTTCTTCAGTTTTTATTGCAGGGTATTGGATGAAATCAGTCAGTCATTTCCACTCTGATCCATACATTTGAAATCACTAGAACCAGGTGAAAACCCAGAGGACAGCCAATAGTGTGACATTATCATGTGATATTTTAAATGTAAATGACAGTAGGACCAAGTTACACAAATTCTGATTTCTTAAACTTCTGTGCTGCATGATTTAACATATTTTCTTTTTAGCAATCAGTAAAATGTATTTAACCTTAGCTAACGGTTTAATTATTGCTTCAAAATAGATGTTTAGTTGTACAATTCCAACATACCACTCAAAAGATTGTATTTCACATAAAAATATATTTATTGTGACATTTTATGATTTTTTATGAAACCCATTAAACTCCTTCAAATACAAACACTGCAAGCAATGTACTTTGAATTTAAAAAGCAAAGGTTTACTAACCCAACAGGGTCCGATGTTGTACCGAAAAAAGAAGAAACAGCAGAGGCCACAGAAGGTGCATGATTCTTTTCTTGCTGGAAATACTGGAGACAGCAGAGACAACAGCTTTCTTTTACACAGTCTTTTTATTACTCTACTTAAACATGGAATGTCCAATCTGCACCAAACTTCACATATTTGGTGAGAGTCCTGGCCTGAAAGACATCTAAAGGTCATTATTCAGATGTTATCATAGCGACACCTGTTGAACAACGGATCTGTCAGGCTTTACACTAACTCATACATACCATGTTCAATCTATATATACCTTTATTTAACCAGGAAAAGGCTCACTGAGATTAAAATCTCTTTTCTAGGAGTGTCCTTGCCGAGTTTGCATATACAAATAAACAATATAGTTACAACAAACATTACAAACCAACATATATCCAGTTAAAAACAATTACACACCGTTAAGTTGCTCTCTAGATTACATAATAAGGACTTAAAATAATTATAAGACACCAAGTTTTGTAACTTCATTTGCTTTTGGAGAAGGTTCCAATCTGAGGCGGCAGCATATTTAAAAGAGGTTTTACCAAGCTCAGTTCTAACAAAGCTCACACAGAGATTATAATTTGATTGAGAACGCAATGAATGATTTCCAAACAAAGTTCTTTGTATAAAACAGCATAGATAATTTGGCAAATGACCCAAAATTGCCTATATATCAAAAAGTGCATTTTTCTCCGAATTCTCAAAGGAGGCCATGCAACCTTTTCATATAATTCACAGTGATGCGTTGTAAATTTACAGTCAGTTATAAATCTCAGAGCACCGTGGTACAAAGCATCCAGAGAAGAAAGAAGATAAGAGGGGGCATGCTGGTAAACCACATCCCCATAATCAAGAATCGGTAGAAATGTAGCAGACACTAATTTTTTTTCTCACCTTAAATGGGAAACATGATTTATTTCTAAAATAAAACCCTAACTTCTTCTTTAATTTTTTACTCAGATACTTAATATGTGAACCAAAACGTAATTTATTATCGATGATAATACCCAGATATTTGTACTCTGACACTGAAGTAACTTGGCTCCCCTGAGAAGTCTGAAGAACAATAGAATTCTCTAAAGAAGTTCTAGAATTTGAAAATAGCATACATTTCGTTTTTTCAACATTTAAAACCAACTTTAAAGCACAAAACCTGTTTTGGATAATATCAAAAACAGACTGTAATGCAGTCACTGATTGTTGCTTAGAGGGAGCTGAACAGTATACAATAGTATCATCTGCGTACAAATGAAACCTTGCTTTATCAATATTAAAATCAAGACAATTTATATATATACTGAATAATAATGGTCCCAGCACAGATCCTTGTGGAACTCCCTTGACAACCTCCAAAAGATCTGACCGAACACCTTCCACCTGAACACATTGGGTTCTACCCTTTAAATAAGCAGTGAACCATAAAATAACATGTTCTGATAGTCCTACCCATCTAAGCCTATCTAATAATATATTGTGATCCACAGTATCGAAGATGATAAGTCAATAAAAAGACATGCACAATGTTGTTTATTATCTAAGGACTCCACAATGTCATTTAAAACTTTTAATGTGGCTGTGGTAGTACTGTGTCCTTTACGGAAACCAGACTGATTACTAGACAAGATGTTATAATCATTTAAATACTGTGTCAACTGTTTATTAACTAAAGTTTCCAGAATTTTTGAAAGAATACAGAGCTTTGATATAGGTCTGTAATTATCCATTAAGGAAAGATCACCCCCTTTTGACAGAGGAACAACAAATGCTGATTTCCAAATCCTAGGAATTGTATTAGTCATTAATGAGAGATTAAAAAGATATGTCAACGAAGGAGAAATAAAATCAGCCCTAGTTTTAAAAACAGAGGAGCAATATGATCAGGACCTGGCGATTTACTCACGTTTAATTCTTTTAAAGCAGAACAAACATCAGAGAGAGTAATTTGTTGGAAAACAAACTCTCCCGTCCATAAATTACGCTCAGCCTCAAGAAATTCCAAATCAGAAATCACATCATTACTTATTGGAAATAAAGACCCTGATGCAATAAAGTGACTGTTAAAACTATTAAGCATTTGCTTTTTATCTGTAATTTTAGTGGAGTCTGTCAATATACAAGGGGGAAGCTCTGTATGCGTTTTGGTACCGGTTAGGAATTTAATATTCTTCCACAACTTCCTAGGATTTGTCAGATTTACTTTAGTTTTATCAAGAAAATAGTCAGATTTAGACTTTCTAATCGCTACTGTACATTTGTTCCGAAGCTGCCTAAAATGTAGCCAGTCAGAGTCTAAATGTGTTTGTCTGGCCTTAGCCCATGCTACATCACGCTCTTGGATGAGATCATATAGGGCAGTTGAAAACCAAGGATTGTCCCGGTGTTTAACTCTATGTTTTCTCAAAGGTGCGTGCTTATTAATAATTGACATAAAACTATTATAAAAATAGTCCCAAGCACAATCCACATCTGGAATTAAAGTAATTTTATCCCAATCAATTTGAGCGAGATCATATAAGAAAGCTTGCTCATTAAAATATTTCATAATACGCCTAGTTATGATTCTCGAGTTCTGCTTGGGTAACTTCATATCTCTGGCTACTGCCACAACACAGTGATCACTGACATCGTTTGCGAATACACAAACTGAAGAATATTTATGCGGAACGTTTGTAAAGACAAGATCAATTAATGTAGATTTTTCTGGGAATTTCAAATTAGGCCTGGTGGGTGTATCTACCAATTGAAAAAGATTACGGCTATCACAAAGCAATTTAAAATCATCAGATATTGAATGAGTCCAGTTCAAATTAAAATCACCCATTACGATCAATTCCTTGTAATTCAAGGAGGCCAATGAATCCATTATAGAATGTAGAACACAGCTAGAAGCTGAAGGAGGTCTATAACAACCAGCTAAAGTGAGCTGAAGGGTCTTAGACACAGAAATATTTAAAGCTAATAGTTCATACTGTTTAGCTATTGACACTGAAAGTATTAATGATGCCTCAAGGTGTTCTTTGACATAAATTGCTACCCCCCCACCCCTTTTTAACCTATCTGCTCTAAAAACCTTATAACCAATAATACTAATGTCGTTGTCTGTAATAGATTTATTAAGCCAGGATTCAGATATGACTATAATGTCCGCATTTGTATTTTTAGCCCAAATATACACCATATCCAACTTAGGCAACAGACTACGGACATTTAAATGTATAAAACCCAATCCAGACCTTGATCTCAACTCGACTGGGGTAGTAAAATTTGAAGCAATGTGAGGTCCTGGGTTTGGAGATACATTCCCAGACATTAATAACATTAATACTATTAAACTCCTTCGTTTAACTGAATTACTCACTTCAAATCTAGTCGTCGGCCCCAAATAAAAAGATATATTAAGCGTACAATAATTTACCTCCCTAGATAAAGCACATCTCAAAAAATCAAAATACATAAAATTCATGGGGTACAACATCCCATAATATTGTTCAAAAATAACAGAATTGTTAAATACTCCATAATATGTCCGATTATCCAAATGTACCAATGATGAATTACACAAAAATTGACTTGAAGCAAACCCGCTGCCACTTAATTGACAAAATGTCCAAAATAAACTTAAAAAGAACATACTTCCAGCAATTAAACACCGCATATTGTACACAAGCAAATTTCAGGCCACAAAAAGTCCAATTAAGCCCGTATAACAAAGGCACCTACCAAGTCACGCAGGCCCAGAACTCCAGGAATCAGGCCCAGATGGTAACACACAGCCACACAAAAACGAAATGGCTCAAGTCGGGACAACCTGTAGACCGATGGCCCCGCGCGATGCAGCAAACGCGAAGCCTGAAGCCCCTGCGCGATACAGCAGACTTATAAACAGATGCCTTTGCACGATGCAGCAACATAGACTGAAGCCTTTGCGCGATGCAGCAAACTTGTAGACTGATGCCTTTGCGCGATGCAGCAAACTTGTAGACTGATGCCTTTGCGCGATGCAGCAAACTTGTAGACTGATGCCTTTGCGCGATGCAGCAAACTTGTAGACTGATGCCTTTGCGCGATGCAGCAAACTTGTAGACTGATGCCTTTGCGCGATGCAGCAAACTTGTAGACTGATGCCTTGCGCGATGCAGCAAACTTGTAGACTGATGCCTTTGCGCGATGCAGCAAACTTGTAGACTGATGCCTTTGCGCGATGCAGCAAACTTGTAGACTGATGCCTTTGCGCGATGCAGCAAACTTGTAGACTGATGCCTTTGCGCGATGCAGCAAACTTGTAGACTGATGCCTTTGCGCGATGCAGCAAACTTGTAGACTGATGCCTTTGCGCGATGCAGCAAACTTGTAGACTGATGCCTTTGCGCGATGCAGCAAACTTGTAAACTGATGCCTTTGTGCGATGCAGAAAACGTGAAGAATGCAACAGAGCAGTCAGATTTAAATCCAAATCCCGATCAGGCAGAACTTAGTGGGCTTACAACTCCGGGACTCAGGCTCGAACAGCAGCACACAATCACGCACAGCTGCGGTGACTTGACACGCACCCGTCTGCAGGTGCAACACGCTGAATCCCCGTGGAGCACGAGCTGGCCAAAACTAACTAATTAAACACGGCGCCGACAGCTGGATCGTTTCAAATAAAGAAGATCATTTTCTTTTTTATTCTTTAAATTCAACACCGCATTTTATGGTGTCAATAGTCCACTTAAAACACAAAATAAACAAAGACAGATACTAACACTAGCAAACTAACGAGCTGCCATCTTGGATCACGTTTGATCACGTGTAAATGATAGGAAAATCTGGACCAAATTTCATATGTTTGATAAAAGTGCTAGCCTGAAGACATCTACATGTTAATGTTCAGTTATAGCATAGCGACACCAGCTGGCAGCAGGTTTGGCACATATAAATTACTTTGACATATTCCTCTATATTTACCTTTTTAAATGCATATTGCTCACCGTTCCCTGTCATTCTGAAGCCACCGGTCGGCGGTGCCAGGTGCGAGGTCCCTTCCATCGCTGCTTGCAGCTTTAATATTGGTGTTATATTGCATCCCTACTGTGTTATTCCTATGTATGTCTGTACTATCATGCATGTCTTCATTATGTCAACAAAAAGTGGTCTGATAAAGACACAGATTGTACATGCTGTGTTTATTGTATCTTAAAATGGTTTACATAGTTGAAATCACAAGAATCTCAGCTTTCTGTGGATATATGACAAGGAAATTTTGTTGTAATTTTTTTTTTTGACCACTTTACCCTGTCACTACTAGGCATCCCGCCGGCGGTACGCTGGATTCTTAAGTATTTAAACTACTTTTAATAATGACCAAATCAGGCCAACTATTGTGAAGCTCAGATAAAACACTGTGTAATCAGATTTGAAGACAACCAAAATTTGTATTTATAAAAAAGCTAAATTAAAAAAAAGTTTAATTACTGCAACAGTCATTTAAGTAAGAAATGTCTGTCAGCATATCTGAGCTAAGAAAAATCCATTCTTCAGCTAAGGCTTACTTGAAACTTTGCTCTGTTTTTCCGTCTGTTATCCGTTCTGCTTCAGATCCTCTTTGTGCGGACACACACAGTGGTTTGCTTCAGTCTCCTTCCCAGTTTATTGGTCAGATACACCGTTTATATACTCCTCTTGTTATGCATATTCATTGATTTTAGAACAAAGACTCTCAGAATTGATTGGATAAACAACGAACAAATTATCATAAGGCCTCCTACTTCAGTTTACCATTTATGTAGACAGTTTTACTTTTTTCAAGGCCAAATTTGTAAGGGAGGATGAAAAAGCAAACTCGGTCACACTTTATATTAGGTGTACTTACATCAGGAAATAAGTACAATGTACTTACTGTGGTCATATTGTATTGTAAAACACTTTTGCTGCTATTGTGTAGGGCTGTGCGATATGGACAAAAAATATATATCACGATTTTTAGATTTTTTTTCCGATTTCGATTTTAATCACAATTTTGACACAAACAGACATGCTTATCTTACTTGTTTTTGCACATCTTACTTGTCTTGCACATCTTGTTGCACTTTTCTTTATTCTATTACACATTTTACTCTTTATTTCTTTTTTTACCTATATATATATTTATATATATTGCTCTTGTGTGTGTTACTTTTATATAATTTTTGTTCTTTGCACTGTCCACTGAGCGGACCTGATTTGATTAATTTCACTTTTGATTATACCCTGTATAATTTATCATGTGACAAATAAAGAAACCTTGACCTTTACAGTTATAAATGCATTCTGTGTGAATTTGAAACATATTTCCAAAGGAAACCAATTAGACCTTTCCCAAAAAGTTGTAACATGTCTCTAGAACAGACAAATGGCAAAATACATATATATATATATATATAATATGTATATATATTATATGTGTATATGTGAGTAATCAATCAACAAAACAAGATGCAACCAGAGCATGTGAGCGAAGCGAAGCGGAGCGGTTCAATATTCAGCTCTGTGTGTGTGCGCTCCGCTCAGTCGTTCACGGCCAAAGCAAACGCTCCGCTAATGTTCCGCTCAAACCGAATCCGCTCAGATCACGCGCTCACATTAAATGTCTCCAGTAAGATTAGGCATATTTATTTTTCCTGTTTAAGTGACATTATTGAATAAATGTCTCAATTAAAGCAGTAGTCGATAAGAAATGTTATGTTTCAGAGTGAAATTGTTCATTTAAATTAGGGATGTTAATTAACTTTTAACCAACCGATAATAATTTTGACCCATACAATCAGTTAAACGGTTTAAATTCACTTATTTATTTATTTTTAGTAATTTATAAATATATTTTAAAAGGTTTGCTGCATGGTTAAAATAAGCTACACGTATAAAAAAACAACGTTTTTTAGAGAGAGCCAGAGAGAGAAAAAAACCAAGTAGCCTATAAGTCGCATTTTATTATTTCATTCAGAAATAGGCCAACGCGAATAACAAACATTATAATAAACACTGTAAACATAGCTAGGCAATTTTAGTTCCCCTCACTCCACAACAAATCCTTACAATTAACAGTAGGCTAGAAAATAACAAGAATTAAAAATAAGAAGCTATAACGACAAACCAAAACTAATTATTTTAGGCTAAAACAAAACTGAAACCAATGTTGGGTCTCTCCTTCAACACAAAATCAAATGTTCCCGTATTCGCGGTATTTAAATGCCAAAATATTATTTACCTTTTATATATTTACCCTTACAATATCCACATAAAACAAAATGTTTTGCATAACTTCACGGCGGTGATAACGCTAAACAGCACAGATTTTACTACATATTTAAACAGAGCAGTGTGTTTTTCCATATGTTTGACCGGTTGTTTTATATAATGATAATGAACAGGCTGCATTGTGAAGGTAGAATGCTTAAATGTGTGCGCATGCGTCGCTGGAGCAATCACTGGATGTATTCCTCTTCCAACAGTGGAAGCAACTCCTCTTGGTCATGAAGATAATCGGAATTGTAAAAGGTCTGCTTTTATTTATGTACATAAACAATAAAAAAAATTCTTTGCTTTTTTGTAAAATAAGACTAAAAAAAATAGAATGCAGCTTTCTGCCGTCTGCTTTAATTTCGCGCAGCACAATAATGAACAAACTCTGCATACTCTAAAAAACACTGGGTTCAAAAAGAGGCTGGGTAAAAGAGTACATTTGGGGTTAATTTGTAAATTTGATTGTTTATTTAACCCATCATTAATGGATTATTTAACTCAGCTAATGGCTTTATTCGTTTCTATTATAATATTCGCTTTTTTTTTCTTTTTTTTTATTTATGCATGAAATAATATTTACAGATTAACTTAAATCCTCTAAACTTCTGTAAAATACTCCAGAACCACTGGTTTACGTGATAACTTCCTTTATTTCTCATTTGCTTGTTTTTATAAGCTATAAGCCTACACATTGCCTATTTAATCTCGTTTAACAAACATTAGAAGTAAAGATTAAACATTAAACCGATGTAATTCACGAGTAAATGGACCACTCTGTAGTTCTGTTTTGACCGTAACGGCGCTGGCTCTCGCGCCGAGCTGGAGTCGTGTTCGGCGGGGACTGATCACGGATCAGACCGCCGCCCTGCGCTTCACTCATGGACGAAATGTACTGCGATTGCCTTCATTACCTGCTCAACAACAAACAGTCAACAGCTCTGAGGACATGTTTTAACATCCAAAGTATTTGTGTTCTGTATCTTTATAAATATAATAGTTTATTTTATGCAAAGCATCAGACTCTTTATGCAATAAGACCGACGCAGTGACGTTCGTTTAGTGATTCACACGAGAATGTTGCTCTGCATAGATTTAAACAATATACTGACAGAAACAATTTTATAAATAAATAAAATGTACAAAAAACTACCCAAACACTGAACAAAAATAACCCAAAAAATGACCCAAAAGGCTCAACCCAGCATTTAGGTGAATTAAGTGTTCTCTGCTCGCAGAAGTGCTGCAGGTGTGTGATGTAATATGATATGATCAGGTGAATCCTCGTTCTGTTGTTTGCTGCTTTTTGCGCATGTGAAATTAATCCCCGAAAATGCTATTTTTTAACGGGTCACAGACACTTATTCTTCTTTAATTTAATTCAGTTCTATAATATTTGTCGTTAAAGGTTAGGAAAAATACCGAAATGAACATCCTAATTTAAATGTATAACATTTAAATCTTTAATTTTAAAAACGTGTCTTGTTTTGAAGCCACTTGGAACATTTGCGTAAAAAAATAAATAACTGAAAAAAGTATACGTTTCCATTAAAACAAGGCTTCATATTCAAACACAACACAAGATGAAAAGCAGATATAGAATTTCACAAAATACTTATCAGGCCCATGAAAGCACACACAAGATGAAATGCACTTGACAAATAATTATTTCGTGGCGTAAATAAAATAAACACTTTTTTAAATTAAAAATAGACCAAAACTGTGGGGAAATGCGGTCCATTAAAACGTGTCAATCTTCACAGGATTTTAGAATTTGCTTTTAGAAACATTAGCTTAGACAAACATTGCTTAGCCTATTCCACAGATTCTGGAATTAACAAATTACCAAAGGGCATTTTGTGCTGAGTGAGCGGCGCTGAGCGTATTGAGCCAGCGGAGCGGGATCTTCAGAAAGACGCTCTCTGCTCTGAAGGAAATATGATCGCTACGCTCCCCGCTGCGTGCTCTGCATGCAACATGCTTTTTTTTGGCCACCAAGTCCTTATCCTGTTCTGAACTCATCTTCCCTGTTTCTTTAGCATACTATCTGTCTGTATGCCCGGTCTGTTCTGTTCTGCTGCATCTGATTGGCTATAAAAAATCGAGCTATAAAGCGATTTAGAAATCGCGCAATCTCAAATCGCGATTTTATTTCGATTTCGATTAATCGCACAGCCCTATTGTGGAGGGATATGGGTAAGGTTATAGGGACAGGTTTGGTGGTATGGGTAGGTTTAATGGTGGGTTAAAGTGTAAGGGATGGGTCAACAGTGTAATTATATAAATTAATTACAGATGAAAATACATATGTTTTTTTTTTATATAAGTACAATGTAAAAACATGTATGTACACAATAAGTGCATTGTATCAAATTATTAATTTAAATGTAAGTACATAGTAGTTAAGGCCACTATATAAAGTGGGACCGCAAACTCTGTGCTATTGTGCACATACACAGGAAATATTACTTTAAAACTGAACATTATGACAGTTAAGGCCAACAATATACTAAAAGCCTGATGGTAAGGGGAAGTGATGAGTTAATTTCATTTGTTAACCTGTTAGCCATCTGTGTGAATTTGCTAGCTAGCTACCTAGCTATAAAAACCCTCTAGCCTACTAACAATCTGTTAATGATTATTTGTGAACATTTGCTTTTCTATTTGGTGAATTGTGTTTGTCACATGTGTTGTTTTACAAATACAGTGTCCATTTGGTCAATAAAGTGATCATGGTTAAAATTTCAGGTTAGCATATTTTCTTTATATATGAGTTAAATATCAGTAATACAGATAAAGCTTATGCAGTAAAGATACTCTAAAGTAAGATACACCATACTGCTGAAAAAAAAACTACAATAGAAACCATCACATAATTTGTAATGGTTTTATGGGTTATAATGGGAACTGTATTGGTTTTAATGGAAACTGTAATGGTCCCTGTGGGTCTCCAATGGTAATTTCTCACCTTCTATTGCTGGCTTGTAAAATCCTAATGCAATATGGCCTGAAACACACTACTTGAATTTTTTTTTTTTTTTTTTTATTGATGGTATGTAATGTTTGTAATAATATTTGTAGTGGGAACACAAAAAATGTATATGTTTTTTTTTCAAAGCAAGGCAATGCAATCATGTGCTTCTGTTTGTCATGTTGTTGATAGAAAAAAACATAACTAATACACTTACAATAATAGAGTTAATTATAAATAACTTGCATAATACAAATTTAAAGCATAATCTGATTTGATCTGCAGAAGGTATTCAGCTTGAATATTTTGCATGCAACTCACTGTGCTCGCCTGTTGAGTAACAGTTATGTCACATTTTAATAACTTTGTATGGTTCCTGGCTCCTTCCAGGACAGCCAGGAACCTTTGAGTTTTGATCGATGATCAGTTAAGCTTCACAGACCATATTACTATCACGTTACCCTTCTCTTCAAGGTCAAGGAGGTCAAGGTTTCTTTATTTGTCACATAATAGTTATACAGGGTATAATTAGAAGTGAAATGTAATCGAATCAGGTCCGCTCAGTGGACAGTGCAAAATAATAATACAAATTATATAAAGTAACATAACACAAGGGCATACATATGGTAGAAAAGGAGAAATAAGAGTAAAATGTGCAATGAAATAAAAAAGTGCAAAACAATAAGATGTGCACAAAACAATAAGATGTGCAAAAAAACAACAGATGTGCAAAAAACAATAAGATGTACAAAAAAAGAAAAAAACAGAGTACTGGGACTTAATAAATAGTAATGTAATAAGAGGGATGTGCAGACGGGTTGTTCATGGTAATGTACATAGAGCAGCAATGATGAGAATGTGATGGTTATTTACAGTTAACAATGGGTCTTGTGAGTGTTTATGAAACAGCAGTTTGTGTTTAGGAGCCTGATGGCCTGAGGGAAGAAGCTCTTCCTCAGTCATTCAGTCTTTGCCATCATGCTCCTGAAGCGCCTGCCAGATGGCAGTAAACAGAAAAGATGTTACCGGGGTGAGTGAGTCTTTGATGATTTTTATAGCTCTGCTTCTGCAGCGTTTGAGGTAGATGTCCTGCAGAGAGGGGAGAGCAGACCTGAGATGCGCTCAGCTAAGCGCACGGACTCTCTGTAGAGCTTTGCAGTCTGGTTTGTGGCATTATTATACCACACTGAGATGCACTGAGTCAGAACACTTTCTATGGCCCTGAATAGAAGTTTTCAGGATAGCTGGTGAGACCCTGAATTTCCTCAGCTGACGCAGATGGTACAGTCTTTGCCTGGCTTTCTTAACTGTGTTTGAATGTGTGTAGCCAAGTCAGGTCCTCGGAGATGTTTATACCGAGGTACTTCATCAGGTTACACTGGCTACCAATAGCCGCTCGCATCAAATTCAAGGTACTGATGATTGCCTACAAGACAACAACTAGCGCTGCACCAATATATCTAAACTCACTAGTTCAAACGTATGCACCCTCTAGAAGCTTGCATTCTGCAAGTGAAAGATGCCTTGTGGTGCCATCCCAAAGAGGTAGCAAATCACTCTCACGGTCCTTTTCCTGGACTGTGCCCAGTTGGTGGAATGACCCCCGATCTGAATTCGAACAGCTGAGTCTTTAGCCATTTTCAAAAATCATCTAAACACAAATCATCTTTTTTGCCAGCACCTGGCCAACTAATACAAACACTTATCTATTCTATTTATTTATAAAAAATAAAAAACTATTTACTGTCAGACCTGTATCCCCATGTCTTGTGTCTCCCTTCCTCTTGTGCCCATATATGGTCCTTCCTGTCCTCATTTTGTCATCATTAGTTCTAGGGATGCACGATATATCGGCCACCATATCGGTATCAGCCGAAAAATGGCAATTTTTCTGTTATCGGTTATCGGCCCGATAAGAAAATTTGGCCGATATCTTTAAGCCGATAAATAATGCATTATTTCCTTCCGAGACACTTCAGATGTGCGCTGTTCGCCATGATGGTTTTGAAATGCTTGAAATATGATTGAATCACTTTGAAAAGGACAATACACTTATGTGCAACATGTGCAGAGCAAGTCTGTCATAAAGGCTACATAAAATTATTATAAGAACATTACTGTAAATGACGTTGTGCAATCTTTGTGCGCTGTGTTTTGTGCATTCAGCGCATCCACAACGGAGCTACACCTCCATGACAGTTAAGTTTTCTTGTGCATTTGCAGCCTTTTGTGCAATTGTACGTAGTAATATTGTGTTTATTTTATGTATATCTGCTTTATCTCATATAGAATGCGTTTGGTTAAGTTAATAGAGCGTTACTCCCCTAGCCCGCCGTTCACGGGAAATCTGCCGCCGTTTGTGGGAGATCTATCCTGCCGCCCGCGGCTCATCCTAGTCTGCCGTTCGCGGGAGATAATCGCCACCCTCCAAGGCTCACCCACCCGCCGTTCGCGGGAAATCTGCCACCGCCCGCTCCTTGCCAGCGCACTCCAGAGCCCGTTCCGTGCCAGTGCACTCCAAAGCCCGCTCGGCCAGAGTGCCCGCTCTGTCAGAGCACCCTCCTGTGCACATATTTACACCGTCTGAATCATTCCCTATCGCCTACATAGTGCACTACGAGCCATTCACTGAACAGGAATTACTGTGAACAAGTGACCGATCTCAGCAGCTTCAGCGTCTACTTATAGTGTAGGGGGCGGGCACTTCACGTTCTAGGGAGCATTTGATTGGACAGAAAGTTTGATGAGAAGATGAAGTACAATGTTAAGTAAAAAAAAAACGTTGAGACGTTTTGAGCGGAAGTGATGAATTTGCAAACTTTGAATGTTTATATCTTCTAAATGCGAATTGTGTCACTGTTTTGGAGCACATTGGCATATAGATATCCTTAAGATTAACATATTGATACTAACACCCCCCAAAAAAAAATCAATTTTGATTTAATGGGACTGTGGCGAGGGGGGCGTGGAAAGGTGGGAACGCTCTAAGGGGAGAGCGGGTTCGGAGACGAGCGGGGGAACACAGTTGGCAAGTGAATGATGATTAACACCTGTATCTGATTCCAGTGATTGCCGGAGAGAGTTGAAAAGCATCCCGCCGGCCACCAGACGGACCTGAGCGGTAGTGAGCAGATGCGGACAGAGGAGAGCGAGCGAGAGAGCCCCCCCGAGCCAAGCAGTAGAGAGCAGATGCGGACAGAGAGAGCGAGAGAGCACCACCGAAGAAGAGCTGTGTTTACGTTTTCTTGTCAGTTTATTTTGTGTTATTAAACACCCGTTTTGTGGCTCGTCACCCCTGACTTCCTCGTCCTTCCTTCCCTGATCCTCGAACCTTGCTACGGGGACCTTTAAAGGGATCCCTGGGTATTAAGACTTGCATGGCTTAATATAACGTAATTGATGTATCTTACCGAAATATGTAATAGAAAACACATGAATGTTTATTTTAATTAAAAAAATTACATCGTTTTAAACATATTTTTCTAATGACGTAAAATGGTTGCACTCTGTGAGCTAGAGAGCTACCTGTTGCTATTTTTACCACAACACATCTCGAAATAGACAACTGGGAAAATAAAACACTGATATGTTGACCACAGATTCATGTTCGGCATTAAAGTCATTGAAATCATTCACATCTCACAGTCGACAGGACCCACAACCTTTTGCGCTGCAAACGCAATGCTCTATCACTGAGCCACAGGAACACTTCGTAGTATATACGTATACTACGTATATAGTATATGTAGTATACTAAACATTTCTGTTAATAGGAGAACATCAGATCATACACAGTAGAGATGATGGCAATAGCAACAGCACTACAGTGGATCAGAGACTCAAATAAAAAAGGTTATACTTTGTACAGATTCATGTTCGGCATTAAAGTAATTGAAATCATTCACATCTCACAGTCGGCAGGATATAGTAAACGAGATATATGAAAATTTGTATAGATTCAAGAATATGAACATCCTGATAATATTTATGTGGATAGGCTCATAGGGGGATAAAGGGTATATGAAAAGGTTGATAGTTTAGCAAAACAGGACTTTGAAAATGACGAGGTCATGAATATCTCACTTAGTAAATATGAAGCAAAAGCAGTAATTAAAGCATAGCCTATACCACGAAGGAGTGACAACATAAATGGGATACAGTAAATACAGGACATCATCTTTATGAAATACAACGAGGAGTAGGAGTAGAAAGGATAAGTAAAAGAAGCATCACAGAGGAAAATATTCTAACCAGATTAAGGGTTGGACAAACTATGCTGAATAAAACCTTACAAATAATAAACAAACACCCAACAGGATTATGTGAGCACTGTGGAGTAGAGGAATCAGTAGAAAATGTTATTTGTGTTTGTCAAAAGTATACTAATGAACGAGAAATAATGAAAAGTGAACTTAGAAAGATGGGAATGGATGAATTAAAGCTTAAAAATATAGTTACTCGTGGATTAGAAAGTTTATTTCTTTATCTCAAGAGAACAGAGCTGATTAAGATAAGTTCGTTTTTTTTATGGAATGGGTAAACTCTGGTCCACACTCCAATACAATAGGTGGCGATAATGCACCTTAATGTTGGTGCTACCAGCCATAAAATCGAAGAAGAAGAAGATTTTGTCTTGCGAACCATTCTAGCAAACCATTGTTTGAACGTTGCGCTTTTTGATGACGTCACCGCCGGCGCGCGCTCCCTCAGTCAGCGTCGAGTCTTCTGAGGTGATCGGTTTACAGTATTTCTCATATTTAAAACCGCTGTAAACCGCACTTTACAAAGTATGCAACAATATACGAGGTCGTTTCTGCCTAGTTTTAATCGAGTACAGCGTTTTTGTTGACTTAAACACTTACTAGAACAGCAGGCAACAAGCCTGTGTGGAAAACATGTTCATTCAGACCCGAGCGATTTTGTGTTTGTCCGTGCGAATGATTGCGTTTATGTTTATGGTGATAATATCACTGTTGCTCAATGTATTGTGATGTGTAAGGAGGAATGGATGAGAACCGGTATCAGGTTTTGCTGCTGCGGTTTTATAACGTTATTTCTCTGACGTTTATCTCTGGCAGATCAAATCTGTTTGTAGTTACTTTACAGGATAAATTGAAACCAGATACTGCTGAATACTTAATATTGAGCCTAGATGGTGGGTACATTTTAAATTCACATAAACATGAACAGGGTTTATGATTAGACACTGGACACATTACAATTCTCATTGTGTTTGTTGCTCTTTCTGCTTGTATAAAACTACATGTAAATAATTTAGTTACTTAAGTGCTTTGCATGTAGTTATTAGGAAACCAAACTATATTAG
>JAPDDN010000172.1:0-44157 GCA_027422405.1 Ptychobarbus kaznakovi | reverse complement strand
AAAAAAATAGTGTATCTTGAATGTATCTTGATTTAAAAATGTTTAGATATTTGATCTGAAAAAATGACACAATATCATGAATATTCACATAATCTTAGTGCTTCTGTGTTTCACTCCTGTTTTATTCACTCTATGATGAGTGAATAGGGATTATCTTTACTAGGGCTGCTAATATAGCTAAAAAAGTTATCACAATATAATTTTTCATATTTTATTTATTTAGTCATTTAGCAGACACTTTTATCCAAAGCGACTTACAAATGAGGACATTATAGAAGCAATCAAAACCAACAAAAGAGCAACAACATGCAAGTGCTTTTACAAGTCCTGGTTAGCCGAACGCAGTACACGTAGGAAGGTTTTTTTTATTATTAAGAAAACGTGTATATAGAATATAGAAAAAAAGAAACCTAGTGTTAGTTTTACAAGAAAAGCTAGCAGTTAGAGAATAAATATGCAATTGATAGAGGGTCAAATGTTTGTGTTGTTTTTAAATAAAAAGAAGAAAGATTAGATAAAATAAAATTTGAATTAGAGAGTGCTAGAGTTAGAGGGTCAAATAAAGATGGAAGAGATGTATCATATAATTTGGTATCAATAATTATTGAAAATTTGTATAACCTTTTTAAACAAAGAACAGTAGAAAAAAGGGTTTAAATGTAACCTCTATATTTTTAATTTATCCAGTCGAATTATACAATTTTTTTTTTTTTTATTTTAACAGTCAAGCACAAAATAAAATGTAAACATATATCTAATTTCTTATATTTTATATACAGATTAAATAAGTGTTAAGGGAACTTTTGGCTTGTTTACTGAGGCCACAGGAGGGTCCGTGTTTTCACTGTGAAACGCTAGGGGGCGCTATTAAGCATCTCCTGAATTAGTCTAGAATCACTCGATCAAAAGCACAGGCCAGGAAGACGATCTCATGTAATGCATATGGAAAATAATGCAATCATCAACAATAAACAGCACATAAATGAAAACTGCCTAACCTTTTTCAAAACTGCTGGCGCCAATCACACAGATTTTATAAAAAAAAGTGAGAAAATATTTTTTTTTCTAAAAATATAACCTCTTTTACATTTATGCATTTAGCAGACGCTTTTATCCAAAGCGACTTACAGTTAATTCAGGTTATACATGTATTGTCACAGTATGTGTGTTCCCTGGGAATTGAACCCACAACCTTTGTGCTGCTAACGCAATGCTCTACCACTGAGCCACAGAAATTTTGACTTTTAATTGCTTTTAACTTAACATTGCTTTCTGTACACCTTTTGTGTGAGACGCGAGTTCAATAGTCATAGATTTCCATCTTGAAAATGTGCTGAATATGCGTTCTGTGTGAATGGCTTGGTTTTGGTTTTAACCTAACAAAGATTTTCTCCGCATTGAGCTTTTATATTTCTCTAATATTTTGAATGCAAGATGCAGCAGTGGTGCATCTAGTGGGTTCAACTGGTTAGGCTAACAAACACATGGATAGACTAACAACCAACACTAAAATACACGTTTTGGCCTTCAAATGCAAATTTTTATTTTACATTCGACTTAATATTCCTTTTTAGTTATCTCCTCAACACAGGCAGGCATGGCACTTGTTAAACATAGCACGTGCCTATATCTGTAATGAGGCCGCTGAGGCTGAGTTAGAATCCATTAGCAGAAGTGTATTAAAGCGACTTTCAGTAGACAGAAACGTGAATTCAGGCAAGGGGTCAAAACCAGAATAACAGTCCAATCCGTCGACGTACACAGGGTTGATCCAATAGACAAAGATGTGTAGGCAAGCAGAAGGTCCAAACACAAACCTAGAGTAAGTTAGGCAGTCAAAGCAGAGGAGAAAATCCAGATAGTAAGTAGTCAGATCAACAGGCAGAATCACACACACAATAGGCCAAGAGGATACTAGAGAAACGCATGGTAAGGCAGGAATACTGGCAATAGTTTGCACATAACCAAAAGGCTAGCATGCTTATGAATGCTACAAACAAGAAATTAATAGAGAGGCAGAGGGAGTGGAGCACAGTCGGTATTCGGGTGAGGGCTCCCTCTGCTGCCTTGGCATTACAAAATACCCCCCCCTCTAGGAGCGACTCCTGGCACTCGACGTGGGCGTCCCCGTGGTCGTGGTGCTGGTCGATCGGGTCTGGCTCAATGAAAATCCTCAATGAGAGAGGGATCCAGAATATCACGAGCAGCTACCCAGGACCTCTCCTCAGGGCCGTAGCCCTCCCAGTCTACCAGATATTGGAGCTGACCCCCTCTCCTCTTTGAGACCAGCAGCACATTCAACTTGTAAGCAGGAGTACCATCTATATCCAACGGTGGTGGTGGCTCTTGGATCTCGGTTCCGGGGTCAGCATCCAGGTGGAAACTGTACTTTGCTGGGAATCCGCAGTTTGAGATCCCTCGGGGAGAGCCAGACCTGCTGTCCTGGTTGATAGGGGGGATGTGGTCGACGTCACCTGTTAGCCTGGAACTTCTGGGTTCGTACCCCAGGACGCACTGGAAGGGGGTTAGACCTCTAGAGGTATGAGTGATGGAGTTTTGGGCATATTCTGCCCAGGGCAAGAACTCTGACCATCGCGGTTGTTCTCGGCTGCTGTATGATTGCCGGTATCTGCCGATCTCTTGGTTGAGGCAATCGACTTGGCCGCTGGCTTGAGGGTGATAACCTGACAATAGGCTTATGTTAATGTACAGATGCTTGCAGAAAGCCCTCCAAACGTTTTTTTAAAAGGTATCAGTCGACAGGAATTAGAGAATCTGTCAATAATGACAAGAATGGTGGTGAAGCCATCAGAAGGGGGCAGATCAGTTACAAAGTCGATGGAAAGGTGGCACCAGGAATGTTGTGGGATGGGTAGTGGTTGGAGGAGTCCGGATGGTAATTCCTTGGGTGTTTTTGACTGAGCACAGACTTGACAGGATTTTACATATGTGGTAACGTCCCTTGACATGGATGGCCACCAGAATGAGTTCTGAAGAAGTTGAAGGTGCAGGAAATTCCAGGGTGGCCTGAACTAACGGATATGTGGACCCACTGCATGATTCGTGGACGTAAGTTGTGTGGTACATACTGTTTGCTTGGGGGGGCAGTTATCAGGTGTCGGATCGTGTTGTTGTTCCCATTGTAACTCCTCCATCGTGTCCCAGGTCACTGGTGCGATGATCAATGTAGGAGGAAGAAGGGGTTCTGGTGTGAGATTTTCAGTAGGGGGGTTATAATGTCTAGAAAGTGCATCTTCCTTGCTGTTTTTACTGCCTGGTCGATATGTTACTGTAAATTGAAAATAGGTAAAAAAGAGGGACCAGTGAGCTTGGCGTGGGTTGAGACATTTGGCACTCTTGATATACTCTAGATTTTCATGATCTGTGATTACTTGAAAAGGATGAGCTGCTCCTTCTAGCCAGTGTCTCCACTCTTCAATGGCTGCTTTCATAGAGAGGAGTTCCTTGTTAACCACGTAATTATTACGTTCTGCTGCTGTTAGTTTTCTTGAGAAGAATGCAGATGAAAATAACTTGCCTGGTTGGCCATAACATTGGAAAAGTACGGCATTCTACAGTCCGAGGCATCAACTTCAACCACAAATGGTAAACTAGGTTCGGGGTGTTTCAGGATAGGTGCTGTGGTGAATTTTCCTTTCAAAGTGGTGAAAGCTGTTTTTTTATGATTTTGGCTCACATTTAGCAAAAAACCCACCAATTCACTATCTCAACTAATTATAATACTTCATAAGTATAAAAAAACATTTTTATTGAATTTTTGGCATTCTGGAAAGTATTTTAATTGACTGTATATGTACACAATACTTGGTAAGGGCTCCTTTTGCTTTAATTACTGCCTCAATTCGGCGTGGGATTGAGGTGATCAGTTTGTGGCACTGCTGAGGTGGTATGGAAGCCCAGGTTTCTTTGACAGTAGCCTTCAGCTCATCTGCATTTTTGGTCTCTTGTTTCTCATTTTCCTCTTGACAAGTTCCTTGACACGTCTGTGTGTGGTGGCTATTGGTGCCTTGACCCCAGCCTCAGTCCATTCCTTGTGAAGTTCACCCAAATTCTTGAATCGATTTTGCTTGACAATCCTCATAAGGCTGCGGTTCTCTTGGTTGGTTGTGCATCTTTTTCCTTCCACTTAACATGCTTGGATACAGCACTCTGTGAACAGCCAGCTTCTTTTGCAATGAATGTTTGTGGCTTACCCTCCTTGTTAAGGGTGTCAATGATTGTCTTCTAGACAACTGTCAGATCAGCAGTCTTCCTCATGATTATGTAGCCTTGCGAACCAAACAAAACCAAGAGACCATTTTGAAGGCTCAGGAAACCTTTGCAGGTGTTTTGAGTTGATTAGCATGTCACCATATTCTAATTTTTTGAGATAGTGAATTGGTGGGTTTTTGTTAAATTTGAGCCAAAATCATCACAATTAAAAGAACCAAAGACTTAAACTACTTCAGTCTGTGTGCATTGAATATGCGAGTTTCACAATTTGAGTTGAATTACTGAAGTAAATGAACTTTTCCATGACAATCTAATT
This sequence comes from Ptychobarbus kaznakovi, assembly GCA_027422405.1. Taxonomy (NCBI): domain Eukaryota; kingdom Metazoa; phylum Chordata; class Actinopteri; order Cypriniformes; family Cyprinidae; genus Ptychobarbus; species Ptychobarbus kaznakovi. The sequence goes on along the minus strand of JAPDDN010000172.1, from coordinate 39,608 downwards.
TATTGAGATGCACCTGTATGTCAATGATTTACCAAATTGTTGCAAGCAAACTAAATGTCAGTTATATGCAGATGACACAGTCATTTATGTATCGGCACAGACTCCATGCTTAGCTGCAGAAATATTAACAAATTAAATGACTAGTGTGTCACATTGGCTGCAAAACAACTGTTTGACTTTGAACTGTTCAAAAATCAATGTGTTTTTCACTTAGAAGGAAGGAAATGAGTGGTTTTATAATTAAGATCAATTAAAAAGCAATAGAGATTTTTAATATTTAGTTATTTTAGATTCTCATTTGATATGCATGTAGAGAGGCTGTGTAGAACAATCAGAACAAATTTGAATTGTTTTTAATATGATTAGACCCTATATATCTCTAAAAGCAGCAAAAAGTTATACATGCATGCAATGGTCTTTTCACATTTATCTTATTGTGTGACTGTCTGGAGTCGGGTTTCTCAACTGACTATCAAAACTGTTAGATCTCTATATGAATAAACACTAAACATTTTGGATAAGAAACCAAATAGATGGCATCATTGTAATATTTTACAAAAATCTTTTTCTTAATTTTGATTTTTTTTATAAATTTGTCTCTAATTTATAATTTTTTTTAAATGTGTAAATAATCATGCTCCAGAAATTATATGCCAATTAATATCAAAACAGAGTAGTAAGGGGATCACTACAAGAGGTGCAACTAATCAGAATTGTACAGTACTAAAGATTCAAACTAAATTTGCACAATCCACATTTCCAGTTCAAGGTACACTGCTTTGGAACAGCCTGCCATCTGAACTGAAAATGAAAACAGAGTTATTAATAATAATAAGTTTAATTTGTATAGTGCCTTTCCTAATCTCAAGGACGTTTCACAATGACAAAACAATATAAGCAATCAGTACATACATAAATGTACAGTAGTCATCTGCCACGTCTAGGACATGCGGTTGCAGTTTCAAACCATAGTAATAATACAGATAGTCAAATACAGCATTAAACCATAACAGTTTAAGAAGAAGCAGATAATGACCGATAATTTGTTAAAAAAAGATACGTTTTGAGTTTGGACTTGAATTTGTGCAGTGTGGTTATTGACCGGAGACACAGGGGCAATTAGTTCCAAAATCTAGGAGCCATAACAGAGAAAGATCTCCCTCCCATAGATGTACGGCGAGATCTTGGAACACAAAGAAGTTCCCCTCCACATGAACGAATTAGATGAGAAGGAGTATATGGAGAAACTAGGTCAGAGAGATAAGTAGGTGCAAGACTGTGCAGCAATTTAAAGGTAAGCAGAATCATTTTATAAATGATTCGAGGGGACATGGGTAGCCAATGGAGGTTTAAAAGAATAGCAGTGATATGAGCAGACCGTTTGGTGTAGGTTAACATTCTTGCAGCAGAGTTTTGAATATATTGCAAACGGGAGATGGAGCATGCTGGTAATCCAGAAAAAGGAGCGTTACAGTAGTCAAGGCGAGATTTGATAAATGCATGTACTAGTGATTCAGCATCTTTTGGGCTCATGAAGGAACGGAGTTTGGCAATACGTTGAAGTTGAAGAAAATGCAGCTTTGGAGAGTTTGTTGATGTAAGCATCTAGATTTAGTGAAGAGTCAAGAATGATACTGTGGTGAGGGGAGCGTGGTTCAGCAAGGTCTGCAGCTGGAGAGAGAGTTGGGAGACGAGCAGTGAGTAAGTGGGTCAAGTGTAAATGACGAACACCTGTGTCTTGTTCCAGTAATTGTTGTGGAGAGACCGCATAAAGGGACTGGGAAAATGAGAAGCTGAGAGAGAGGGATAGACTGCTGACTGGCAACTGTGGGACCCATGTTGCTCTGGAGAGTCCAAGTTTATATTGCTTAAATAAATGTGTTATTGTCAGACCTGTGTCCCCATGTCTTGTGTCTCCCTTCCTCTTGTGCCCATATATGGTCCTTCCTGTTTCCCATTCATCATTAGTTTAGTAGTCCCCAGCCCCATGAGATTAATTATCTAGTTTGGTCTCCCCTTTATAAGCCCTGTGTTTCCTTGCCTCAGTGTCCGGTCTGATCGTCTTCATGTCTGTTTCCATGTCTCCAGCGATCCTTGAGTTTTGGGTAAATAAAAGTCTTCAGTGGTTCAAGCGTTTCCTCGTTTCCCTTCTCGAGAGAAGATTGTGACAGTTATATTGAGCGCTGGTAGCGTGAGTTTTTTGTTGTAGAAAATAAGCTAAATAAACGCCAGTAGCAGTCAAACCGACCTTGTCTTCTTCCTTCCTGATCATTGACTTTGCTACAGATACATATATGTTTGACGGTGAGAAGTAAAACTTCTGTTTTTGTCAAGTTCAAACTGAGAGAGTTGGAGTTAAGCCAGGTTTTTAACTTGTTGACACCTGCCAATAGAGTAGCAGTCTGGTGAATAGAGTCAGGTCGGCTAGAAGTATATATCTGAATATCATCAGCATACCAGTGATATGGAAAACCATGATGAATAATTTTTCTAAAGAAATTTGAAAAAGTGGTTCAAACAAAAGCAGGTTTGTGAACACTTATGTTTGTACACAGTCTCAGCTTTTGGTTTATTTATTTTTTTTGTGTGTGTGTGTGTGTGATTTTTATTGTTTTGCTGTTGTTAAAAAAGCTTAACCAGGGACTGGGGCTGCAAATTAGCCTAGAATGGAATGGAAAAATGGAAGCCTATATGTGGAGCATCGGCTGCTTGAAATTGTAGCAATGTTATACTGCATAGTCACTGTAAATAAACTAAATTGTACAGTTTTCTCTTAGTCAGTTAGGTGGTGGCACTGAACTTCAGTGATTATAAAGGCAGAGCTCTTTGCATGCAACACACGTTGATCATGCTGCTATCTGCACATTTCAAAGTTTCTGGATTGATAGCGTTATTTAAATGGTGGATCAAATCCAAAACTCTGATGATTAGCACTGATGAACATAGCAAAAGTTGGGACAAAAAAGTAAAAGGGGAAAAAAGGAAAAAGCTCATACTGTGTGTCAGAATAGATCTGTTCTTTACGTCTGGAGTGTAAATGCTAATCAATAGATCTGCCACTTTGTCTGTGTATGCGTTACTTTGTATAGGAAGATTGCACTTTTTCCAGAATAATAGTAGATCAATAATACAGTTTTAATTGTATCAGTTCAGTTTTACTCCGTATGGTACTACAGAGAAATACTGTTTATGCTGAAAACACGCAACACATTTGTTTCTGCAGAGTTTCATGCTGTATCTTTAATAAAACAGTTATCCGCTGAAGCTGCTTATTTGTCAACTATGGTATCGATTGTATATTGCTCTAAACATTCTTTTATTATTATTTTTGCATAATTTAAGAATGCATTTGAGGTCAGGTTTCACTGCAAATAATGATTAACTTCCTCAGTATTTTATCTTCTTTTCCAGCACAAATAAACATCCTTGTATCAAGATACATTTACTGGAGATGCAAAATTATTTAAAATAAGATCTTTATCAAATTTAAATGGATTTCTGCATAAAATAAGAAAAATAGACTTATCTTAAAGCATATGATATCTTAAGTCATTTTGCTTCTCAAGTAAATGTCTCTTGATTTAAGAATGTTTAGATATTTGTATTGGAAGACAATACAAAATACTAAGTAAATAACTTTGTGCAGTTTGTATAAGGCGTATATGATTTTAATTTAGTTTAACTCGAATAAGAGAGATCTATGTGTTGTTTAATTTCTTACCAGTTTGGCAAAAGAAGTAGTCTTGTTGATTACAGTATTTGTCGCCCCATTGTCCGTGGTTTTGTACACCCCCACAGGCCCAGTCCGTTTGGGACAAGTCCGGCTGAGAGAAATACCACTTCGCATAGCTGATCGGCGTGTGTTGATATGACCAACGCCAAGTGACTCTGTAGAAGCCGCTCCAGGCGTCAGATGTAAAGTTCACAGCGTTTGCTGCCTCCTTTAGTTTGGCTCTATCTTCGTCGCTCTGAACCGTCGCCAGATCCGTGTATGTCTCTCTGCAGTATGACTGCGCTTCTACCCAGGTCTTTGGCTCTTTGATCAGGACGAATCGATACAGGTCACATGAAGCCTTCGACAGGATTCCTGCTGCAGGAAAATCAATAGTGTTAAGTTGATCTAAACCTCTGATCTGACATCAGTTTCTGTCACTAACACTAACCGAGAAAAACAATGAGTTGAATCTTGTTCTGCATCATCTTGTCTTCACAGGTTTGTTCACTGAAAGAAAGAAATGACAAGAACACGACATGCTGGTTAATTTGCTGATATTTAAAGTATAGTAGTTTTTTTTACAGTCAAGGGGATTTATTGGAAATGAGCAAGCGTACATGGATATAAAGTGTGTTATTGCAGAAGGAATCAGTGAATGCAAAAGCCACCCTTTGACATAAACCCCTTAATCGACCAATATAAGACAAAATGGCAAGAAGAATGTATCAGGAACGAGACCGGAATCCAATAGAAGGTGGAAAACAAAAATGTATTTAAACAGCGAAAACAAAAACTCAGTCCCAAAAATCAGCCAGCTGGCATTAACCGCCAGAAAGTAGTCCACTTCCACAGCGTGCCGAACAGAGACCGGCTTCAGCCGAGCTGGTGGGGCAGAGAGGCAGCGAGAAGGCAAAAGATAGCCGCCGCTGAGATCCAGGGGAAGCGCTGGATGCGAGCAGAGATGAGGCGGGAGGGATGCCGTGAAGAGACGGGCACACGAACAGGGAAAAACCAAGGCAGAGAGCCGACCCGAGTCCTAGAGAGGCAGGTGTGGGTAACAAAAGGAAGGATGCAAAAATAGAAGCGCCAGACCGACAGGACTAGAAAATAAAACAAAACGATGTCAGCTAACACAACCAGCAGATAGATAATCTGAGCTTCAGAACAAATGCTTACGGACTGACAAAAGACAGCAGACACGAGGGCATGATAAAGGGGAGAAAATGAGGATAGAATAGAGTGCAGGTGGTAAGGGAGAATTAGCAATTAGAATAACAAGGTGGGCGGAGAAAGACTGTGATGACAGCGGAGCACATGGCGAGCTGTCAAAACAAAAGGCCATGTGCTCTAGAACAACAAAAGCAAGGCAGCCACCACTGAGATCGTGACAGAATGGCTAGAATTTAAAAACTATTGAAAATAAATCATGTGGTAGGAAAATGCACAAGGAAGATGCATCCCTCCTTTTACATCAAGACATGACCATGTTGTAAACACAAGGTGTTGGAAAGGCCATACTTGACTGACTCATGGCATTTATTTAAGGGTGAAGAAGCACCAAAATGTCAATAGTGTAGTCCAAACTTGTCTATAAAACATATCCTGTCCAATTTATTTTATGAGACAGGTTTTTTATCAGAACAAAATATAAAGTACTTGCTCATGGACCCAGAAAAACTTTCACAATTTGTATCTGAAGCATATTTAAAGAATGTTATATAGAATTCTGTTTAATCTTGTCTATTTTCTAAGACAAATTTAACATTATTGTATTTATGATATTATGTTGTTGTATATTTAATGTGTTTCTGCTATGTAAGCTGATGAAGCTGCGATAGCAGTAAAATTTAATAAAGCCAACAATTTTTTTGACACTTTCAGGCATTTTTACTGAAAGTGTTCAGGCATTACTGAAAATAATGATGGCAATGTTGTTGTTTTTCTCTCTCTACTTTAATTCATCACATGAACTAATTTAATTTCAGATATGAGATTTTGACTTGTTTTTTGTTTAGTTTCTACATAAAAATGTAAGTATTACAAGGTTTTAAAAGTTGATGAAGGTGATTTTTTTTTTTTTACAGCCATAGATATATATATATATATAAAAAAATTACCTGTTTTGGAGCAACTGAAGCTTGATCCTCTCACCAGTATATCAATTGTATTCTCTCATCATACTTGTCTTTTATTATCTACCAAACTCTTGATGCAAAACCTTTTGTCTAGTACTGTAAGTAAGATGCTGAGACGGATTTACATTCTGATTTTGCTGCAGTAAGCCTCTTTATTAAAATAGTATCAGAGAGAATGATAATAGAGCACAGAATTGCTTTTTCACAACTATAAAACATATGATACAAATTAATACAGATTACACTTCAACCACCAGTTGTTTAGAGTTGTTTCCGCCAGAACAGAAACTTCTGAATGACTTAATTTGAGAAAGATGTGTTTTACAGACAGATTGTGGAGCTACAGCATCTGACTGGCCATATTAACAAGTCAAATCACCATTTATCCCTTGAAAAAACATCTTAAACAAGCCCAAAGTGGTTTGCTTCTCTTCTAGCAGGATCTGGTTTGATGAGTTAAGAGAGTTTTCAGTCATTTCACTCTAGGTGAAAGTGTTATAATAATTTAGCCTACTTAGAATCTCATACATATTTGGATGTATTTTTACTTAAAGTGTGGTTCTAACAAACTTACTTTTACTTATGTATGCATAGACACAGAAATGTACTATACGGACTTATTGGCACGAGGTGATTTTACCGATACGGATAACTAGGTTGTCTGGTACCGATTAATCAACCAATAGTTTTTTTTAAATGGACACTGAACAACAACAAAAAAAGTACTGACCCATACTTTTAAAATGGGGGAAAAAGTGTATTAAAAAGCAATTATACATTTATCATTATTGTTAGCTCATAACCTAATGCTAAAATGCAACTTTAAAATGTTAAAGTGGATTAGTAAATGCTGACATTTACATGCTCCTATAAGGTTCAATACTTCTACAGCTTTTATTAACTATTAATAAAACTATTATTTTAAAGTATTACCATTTCATATAATTCCAGACAGATATTGCACCCTGGATTGCACCCTGGACACACCATATTCAAGTCAAGTGGCAGTCTGAAACAGTTTATTCAATTACCAAACGGGCAAAAGTTCACTTGAGAAATTAACAAAGTGCCAAGTTTGAAGTTCGGCGTTTGAAAAAACTAAACAAACTGAAAGAGAAAGGGCAATCTATATTCTATCTCTATAAAGCATACAGACTTTATTAGAGCCACACAAATGTCAAACATTTCGATGAAAAATCCACAATACACAATTTAACAGTCTACGGCTAGTCATTAACACGTGTTTTTGATCATTTACACAAATAATTTGTGGCCCCCAGAATATTTAGTTGTATCAATATTCAAACTTGCAATATGTCAGAAAGAACAGAGAATCGGCTTTAAAAAGTGAAAATAAATGTATTCTTCCCTTCATGTGTAACCCCCCCGGGTCCGCACCATCCCACCGAGCGAGACCCAGGATTCCGGCGCGGGAGGCGGGCTCTCTACCAAGGAGGCTAAAGGCTACAGCCTCTAGCGGCAGTCGCTAGAGCGCCTCTTTTTGAGGTCAGGAGAGTGAGGTTTACACACCGCCCTTACTGGCATACACATCTGTTACACATGCATCATTTTTTTTTTGCAACATTTGAATTTGGGTAAGTTTCTTAAAAAAAGCAGCATTTTTAAAGGGTACCTATTATGCCCCTTTTTACAAGATGTAACATCGGTCTTGGGTGTCCCCAGAATGTGTCTGTGAAGTTTCAGCCCAAAATACCCAACATATCTTTTATTATAACATCTAGAAAATGTCATTTTTGGGGTGTGTCAAAAAACTAGCTGATTTGTAGTGGATGACTTTAAATGCAAATGAGCTGCATATTCCTGCCCTGTCTCCAGAAGAGGGCGTCGCGTATATGTCTCTCTGCATTGCATTTATCAATAAACAATCGGTAGAAGCAACATAATAGACGCTAGACAGTATATTTGTGATTTTTCTGTAAAAAAATTTTTTTTAATAAGTATAGCAAATAGGGGAGCTACAGTAAACACGTATGTCTGCAGTGAATTTACATAAACCATTTACATCTTAAAGACGATTACTAAATGTATATTTAATATGACAGGAAAATGTTCATAAAGATCTTCAAGGGTATACATTTCTAAGTTTCACCAGAAACACCCCAGGTAAACTTAAGTCTGATGCGTAGGGGATTTCTACCACAATTTTGGCGAGCCAACCAGGAGGACCTGTCAGTGGCCAGACCTGTGTAGAGTGTCCTGCAGTAAAGAGTCACACCACTTCATGCTCGTTTGTATGAAAATGTTGCTCTTGTCTGAAAGGAGTCAGATTTGTGGTCATAATTTAGAAATGTATAAATGCAAACAAAATTACTTCTGTAAAAAAATTATGAAATTGGGTTAAAAAATACCTTATAAATTGTTTGATTTATTTTATAATTAAGACTTTTTATCAATCTTTTTTTTTACTATTTAGGTACACACACTCTTTATATGTTCTGCTTAACTTCATCTGAAGTATTTGTTTACTATTTCTAAACAATTTTAATACAACTATCAGAAGTATTTCACTTGTTTTATGAAACCATATTTCTAGATGTAAGTGAAATTTCACCGTTCTCAAATACAATTTTGACACAATAGCAAACACTACTAGACTAATGTACTGTACTTTTTAACATTTATAAACAGAAAACACTTAATAATAAAATAAAGTAAATTAAAAGTAACAACACAAATACAAGAGAACAAAGATACAAATTAATGAAACAGTTTAAGTTTTTCAGGTAGGTATTCAGATATAGAAAATTAATAATTAAGTGTAAAACAAGAATCCATAGTCTTCACTGCATAAATTTAATCCAGATTAATCGTTTTTAAATTATTAAACACAAGTTATTCAGTTTACCATTAAGTCTACCCTTCAAACTGATATAAAACATGTGCCATCAAACATGGGTATTTGAAGGTTTGCAACAGCTGGAGAGAGTTACAGGTAAAGTTACTCCATAAATTGCAATGCAGTTCACTGCCTTACAGTTGTTTGTTCACATCTAGCATTCAATTTATTACCGGGGGTCGATGGTTGTGCCGGCATGATCAATGCTCATTGTTTTCTTATCGGTGCGAAATACACTAAAAATACTCTGTCGATTTTGGTCATGCTATTAAGTATTATACATCAATTGAAACTTTGAAGGGTCTTTTTTGAAGGGTACACTCATAATAAAAACAAAATGTTGTGCTTTTCGCAAAATAAAAAAACAATCAGGATGCACATTGTGATGAGCTTACAAATTACACTTCAACCACAATCGAGTAGTTTAGAGTTGCCTGCAAGACTAATTTATATTAGTAATAAAAACAATAATTGTGTTAATATATGTAACATTGTCTAAATGCTAATTAAATACATGAAAATATAAAAATAAATATTAAACTATTACTGTATATTCACTATTTAAACTCACTGATTAGTTGCATTAAAGGGGTCATTGGATGCCATTTTCCACAAGTTGATATGATTCTTTAGGGTCTTAATTAAAAGTCTATAACACACTTTGGTTAAAATTGTTCAATAGTCGTGTAAAAAACACCCTTTTTAACCTTTTAAAATCAGCTCTGTCTTCAGCAAGCCATTTTATTGCATGTCGCTTTAAATACAAATGAGCTCTGTTCCGAGCCGCTCTCTGAGAGACGGTAAACTTCAGCCGAATGAAACTTGCTAACTAGCATGCAATTAGGAAAGACAATTAGCAAAGATTCATAAAATCGTATACTCAATTCTTCTGTAAGTGAAGCTTGATCACAAATTATTTGCGTGAACATAGACTCATTTAGGTAGATCAGGGTGCAATCCATTCACAAACAAAGGTAATCTTCTGCGTCTTCAGCGGCTCATATGTCGGAAGTATATGATGACTGATATGTTCATTATTACATCCAACAACAGAACACCTCAATCACTTAATCAGAGACATTCTTGTTTACATCTGCTCCGGTGGTGAAACAATCGGCGCGTCCGACTTTAAGCAGCGCTAAAAGTAAAGGATGGATTTTTTTGTGTCCCACTGTTCTGCATATTAATTGTTGTTGTTGTTGAACTACATTGATGGGTTTCGTCTGTGCCGTTGAATTGTTTTTTTGTTGTTTTTTTTTGTCTGGCAAAACATTTCATGCAGTTTATTTTTAAGCTATTTGACTTTGCATTGGAAAGTTGGTTCTGTATGATGAACATGTCTCCTTTCATTTATTTTTACTTTTTTCCTTTTGCTTGGCTACGTCTACTTTTTAATACTGGAGTACAATTTAAAGTCGTACTTTTTATTTTTACTCAATTATGTTTTTGTCCTGATACTTGTACTTTTACTTGAGTACAATTGTCACTGAGCATCTGTACTTTCACCCCTGGATATGATCACAGGTCATAAATGTGCTCTGTTTGACAGAAAACTCGCTAAAACCAGATTGTTACATTACTTTAAATAGCCATTGCTTTTCACGCATTACATGATGGGAGATTTATTCAGGAAAGATGCAGATACAGAGGCTTTTATGTTGAGAATGTCAGGTACTTCCAGATATAGCTCCGTATCGAGGCTTGTATTGTTTTAGTGAAGTGACGTCACCGGTGATGTTCAAAGTCTCGTTTGATTGCAGTGCTTTGAGAAAAAGGTTCACTTCTGGTGGAATTGACTCTGCCTGAAGATAGTGGAACAAATATGTTTTTTAAACTTCCCCTTGCCCTGCCCTCTGTCCAGTCCCCATTTATCACTTTCACCTTCTTTCATCTGGTATAAATAACTCCATAATTTCCCTCTGTTACAAAATTATGCACTGCCCAATTACTAAATTATGAAACAACACTGAGCATAAAATTTTTTAAGAATTTATTTATCTCCTTGTTTTATAATTAATAAAAAAATAGTAAATACACATACATAAACATGGACATAAAACTGTAGCATTCAAAACACTGATATTTTTGCACATTCACAAGACTATGATGATGCCTCTGTACCACAGAATATTGAACAAGAAGTTACTGAGATCAGATACAGTATGGTAAAAAATATTAAGCACACGTTACACTATGTCAAAATTGGCCTGTATAATTTTGTTTAATGCAAAGGTTATTTCAGTGTGTTTTTTGCATATTCTTTGTAATTATTTGATAAATTTACTAGAAATTTGAGAGAAAATAGTTTTACCAGCAAATATTTGTAAGAATCAGTTCTACATTACTTACACAATCCAAAACTGTCATAGTCGTCAGTCACAGTCCACTTGGAACTACATTTCCCAGCATCCCTTCTGGTTACCACCTGCACACAGTCATCCATCACCACACCTGCCAGAGACCAGCTCCTCATTAAGTCTTTCATAAAAGCAGTCACTCTCCACTTGTGATGCAAGGTCCGATACCTTTCTGCGAACTGGTTCTTTTCGGACAGTTTGGCTCAGTGAACCGTTTCAAAAAGCCGATTCATCGGCTCCTGAAGTTATCAAGGAATGATGTCACTACGCATTTATTTTTTAACAACTCTGTAAAAAAAAAAGACTTTTCATGTGAATTTTCATCACATAAAAGTTGACTTTAAAAAATCAGAAGTTGTTCAACCCCTATTACAGACACTGATGCACAAACGCGAATATGTTCTACGTATTCTAAATATAAAGAAAGAATAAACCAGTCTGATAAACTCATTGATATAAGTTAAACAACTTAAAATATGATCTGCATGCACAATAAACCGTATTAAAACTCAGGTTTTTCTATATTTTAACAAAAACTCAGCTTTTAAAAACAGCATAAACAATAAAGCATATCTCCGGTATCCGACATTTTTTTGTTATAAAGAAACTTTGCGCATCAGGCTCGTTCAAGTCCGCAGTGTCAGCAACTCACTCATCAGAATCTTTGGTGATCCTTGACAAACTTCGACAATTGGTTGAACCGGCTCATTTGGTTCTTTTTGAGTTGGCCGTGCATCTTGTGTCATCAAACCAGAACTAAAGTTTGATTCAGTTCGATTTGTGAACTGGCTCGACCAGTTACCTCCTAAGAACAGGCTCAAAAGAATGATTCGATCAAGAACCTAAGTAAGAACTTTCCTGATTACTCATGTTGGATACTCGCCTTTGATTCAGTTTGTCCACTCTGCCACCCTACACCTGCAGATATAATAGAACTGTTATCACCTCAGCTTAAGTTCCCTAAGAATTCTATAAACTTGACACACACCTGCTTGCATAACTATTTCACCCATGGCCTGTGAATAAAGACGTTGTGATTTACGTTACCCCAGTTGTCCTCCTCTTCCATTACACCACTACAATTCTATGGCACCTTTAAATTGACATCAATCCATTACCCAAACCGCATGTCCTCTGATGGGTCAAACTTGACATGGAATTGTACTTTCTTGTATCCGGATTTGTTATTGTTATTTGTTATTGTTATTATCAAGACTTTTGATAGTCTTGATAAGCTCTTTGCACTACACCATTTGTATTCTGCACTGTTTGTTTATTTCACTGATTTGCACTATCTGCCATGTGCCTTATGCCACTTTATCCATTTTTTATATTATTATAATTTTTTTTTTTTCTCTACATGTCCTTATTTGTATATTGTAATAGTTGCATTTTTGTGTATGTATGTGTGTATATATATATATATATATATATAATATATATATATACTATGTATATATATTGATTTGTACTTATCTGTATTTTTGTGTTCTACTGTAAGTGTTTAGTGTTATCTGTATGCAAAAGGGAGTAAGAGAGTAACGCAATTTCAATTCTCTGTATGTATGTACGGTACATGTGGCAGAATTGACAATAAAGCTGACTTTGACTTGACTTTGACTTATTGTTCTGTGACAAATTAAGTTTTTAATCAATTCAGTCAGTTGATTTTTAACACCATTTAAGAGTTGTATAACTCAAAGTTGTTTGTATGTAAAATCTCATAAGAGTTCAGGCACAGTTAGACTAATTGATATGAATATACTTCATAACTGATGTATTTATTGATTTATATTATTCATTTTTGTATTTTGTTTTTTTTTCATTTTATTTTTCGCCTTTCAGTTCCAAAGCAAGTCAGTCTGCCGGGAGACACTGAGTAGGTAAAAATACAGATAAGACATGAAACTGACCTAAACACATTTGAACATCAAATTTAAGAGCTTTTCAGCAATAAGACCACTGAAATGTATATCTGTCCTGTTGGGCTCAGATGATTGGGAATATAGTGCATGAGTCATATGGACTACTAATCTTTAATGTTAGTATTCTGTAATGATAATTTAATAATAGCTTTATGATGCTTTTTTCCCAGTTTACATGACGATGATAATCATTTTTATTTGTTTAGTTCACACATATACAGTACATAAAACAGACAGTGACAAATGAACTCTGGGTTTATGTAATAGTTTGGGAGATCAGATTATGTTTTATTATTGCAGCCTAAATTAAGGCAAACACACGAACACTCATGTTTGCATATTCATGAATTTGTTAAGCTAATGATGCATATCAAATGCGTGTACACAAATACTGAAGAATCAAAGAAAGGAGTTATTTGCATGGAGAGTCATTCAGGATGAGCAAATTGAAAATACTTTACTTCTAAGTAGTAAGCAGTAAAGAAAAGTACTAAACAAGAAACTACTTTACAACAAAAACACGAGACAACATCAAATGTAGAATGAATAAATAATGTATTTACACAATTCACAAGTTACTTAAAACAACACAGTAAAACATTTAAATAACTTAGGCTGTTAAAAGCATGGAGTCCACTTGAATCATACCATAAACAGTCCTTAAGTATCCTGGAGTGTTGTAGGTTCCAATGTAAAAGTGTCCACTTGTGTATACAATCCAAAGTAAGTGATACTCCAATAAATGTGAGATGCTGGAATGGTAAATCCTTAAAAACAATCCTCAATCCGGCGTGTTCAGTGACCCTGTGATTGTCATGCTGTGTCCTTAATGATGGCCTACTTCCTGATTTCTATCATGTGATCAATCCCAATGCATCATTTTCATTATCAATATGAATATTATAATCACCAACAATTAAGAATTTATCTGCAGCTAGAACTATCTCAGATAGAAAATCAGCAAATTATTTAATAATAAAGTCTGTATGGTGCCCTGGTGGCCTGTATACAGTAGCCAGTACAAACATCACAGGGGATTTATCATTAACACTTGTTTCTTTTGATAACGTTATATGAAGCACCATTACTTAAAACCAATTATACTTGAAACCTGACCTCTGAGAAATCCAGAAAATATTGCAATAAATTGTAGCAACACCTCCCCCTTTACCTTTTAGACGCGGCTCATGGTAATAACAGTTATCTTGGGGGTACTCTCGTTTAAAGTAATGCAATCATCTGTTTTTAGCCAGGTTTTTGTCAAACAGAGAACATATCGTTTATGATCAGTGATCATATCATTTACAAAAAGCGCTTTTGTAGAAAGGGACCTGATATTCAATAAGCCAAGCTTTATCATTTGTTTCTCTGTGTTAGATACCTTTTTCATTTGTTGAACATCGATTAAGTTGTTACTCATAGACTGGTTTGGATGTTTTTAGTATTTGCTAGTTCGGGGAACAGACACAGTCTCTATAGTGTGGTATCTAGGTGAAAGGGTCTCTATGTGCTGAGAATCAACTGACTTCTGTGACGTGAGGCGGCTAGCAGACGGTCGGTTTAGCCAGTCTGTCTGCTTCCTGACCTGGGCCCCAGTTAGTCAAGTACAAACTCTAAGACTATGTGCCATATTTCTAGAGAGAATAGCAGCACCACACCAGGAGGGATGAAGACCATCTGTTTTCAACAGGTCTGGTCTTCCCCAAGCTTGTCCAGTTGTCTATGAAACCTATGTTATTCTGTGGGCACCACTGACAATCTTACTTTACATTTAGCATTAGTCAACACTTTTGCATTTTCCAAGATGTCAGGCGCTCTGGCTCCCAGTAAACAATGGACTATGGTGGCTGGTGTCGCCAATAACTAGAGCACTTTCATCATGTTTCTCAGTAGGTGCGTCACTGAGGGGGAAGAACCTGTTTGATGTTTTGATCAGAATGGAATAGTAGTGTTTTGACCCACGACTAGGCCGCCTCACAGTCACCCTGCTGCGAACAATGTACATAATTCACAAAGCTAGCCGAATCCAAAGCCATATCTAAGGCCCTCACATTCTTAAAATGTGTTGTGATAATAAAATTAATTACTGGTACAGTATATATAGTAAAGACCTAGTACAGTCTAGTTTTGTACTTATATTATTATTTCTTTATTTATTGCCAAACTCCCTAGTTGTTTTGAATTCACTTAGTATGTTATCATTGTTAATGAGCTCACCTTGTCAGGAAACACGGGGTTAGCTTTGACTTTTATGCTGATGATACTCAGCTCTATATTAATTCGCGGCTTGGTGAAACACACCAAATTAAGAATCTTATCGAATGCATAGTTGATATAAAAAACTGGATGACGAGTAATTTCTTACTGCTAAATTAATGAGTTAATTATCGGACCTGAAATCCCCATAGGTTATTACTTAAATTATTAAGTAATAAGCTAGAACACGGTCTAACATTTGATGGCTGCTCTCTCGATTCTTCATCATCATTCAAGAACCTAGGTGTGATATTTGATAGCAATCTCTCCTTTGACAACAACGTTTCTAGCATTTGTAAAACTGATTTTTTTAATCTTAAAAATATATCTAAATCGAGACCCAGAGCCGATCCTAGATTTTTGGGGGCCCTACGCAAAACTGTGTTGACCGGGGGGTGGGCGGTTTGAGTGGTCAAGAACGAATGAATGAAATGCATTTGTCCATGTTTCACTCTGCCCTTAATCACACTCGTGGAAAGCGCTCAAAGAACAGTATCTTTTCCGCGGCTCGCTATGCTTTCAACACATTTTTCTTTTGTCTCGAGCAAGAGACTTTACGACATTCACGTTACATGATTTCACAGATTTTTACGTAGGAAGGGCGACAGCACCGCATTACAATAAATTATCATTCATGTTTTCATAGCCGCTGGCCAAATTCAAAACGAAACTAAAATTAAAACTTATTTGAGAGCGAGGAGGCCCCCTGGTTTTTTGGGGGCCCTATGCAGCTTGTGTGTTCTGCGTTTAGGGAGGATCGGCTCTGCTGAGACCTATGCTCTCAATGTCAAATGCCGAAATGTTAATTCATGCATTTATGACTCTCAAGGTTAGATTATTGTTATGCTTTATTGGGTGGTTGTTCTGCACGCTTAATAAACAAACTACAGATAGTCCAAAATGCAGCAGCTAGAGTTCTTACTAGAACCAGGAAGTATGACCACATTAGTCCGGTTCTGTCAACACAGCCCTGGCTCCCTATTAAACATTGTATAGATTTTAAAATCTTGTTAATTACTTATAAAGCCCTGAATTGCTTATCTCCTCAGTACTTGAGTGAACTCATCAGAATCAGAATCAGAATCAGCTTTATTCGCCAAGTGTGTGCAAACACACGAGGAATTTGTTGTGGTTTTTAAGAAGCTCTTGGTACATACACGCATACATACATACATACATATCTGACATGAGAACAGAACATTTAAATAAGCCTTAACAATAATAATGTGTCTGAATCTGGAACAGAAGATTTATGTACAGATTTGTGCCTTATTTACTCTATATATACAGCTGTATAGAAAATTATGCATACATATTTACATAGTACTAGAGAGAGTAAATAATTAGAGATGGGGGATGAATTACAGGCAAGAATTAGGGTTAGAGAATTACAGAACACAGGTAATAATTCCTGTGTTAGTTGTTTAGGCTGGAGATGGCATAGGGGAAAAAACTGTTTTTATGCCTAGATGTTCTAGTGCACAGAGATCTGTAGCGTCTGCCTGAAGGGAGAAGCGCAAACAGGTCGTGTCCAGGGTGAGAGGGGTCTGTGATGATGTTACCTGCCCGTTTCTTCACTCTGGAGTAGTACAAATCCTGAAGGCTGGGCAGGTGCACACCAATGATCCTTTCTGCTGTCCTAACAGTCCGCTGAAGTCTTCTTATATCTGATTTGCTGGCTGACCCAAACCATACAGTTATAGAAGAGCACAGAACCGACTCAATAACAGCAGAGTAAAACTGTGTCATGTGCGCCTGTGGCAGGTTGAACTTTTTCAGTTGACGAAGAAAGTACATTCTCTGCTGAGCCTTTTTCACGATGGAGTCGATGTGAGTGTCCCACTTCAGGTCCTGAGAGATGGTGGTTCCCAGGAACCTGAATGACTCCACTGCATTCACAGAGTTGTTCATGATAGTGAGTGGGGGGAGAGCTGGGGGGTTTCTCCTGAAGTCCACGATCATCTCCACAGTTTTAAGCGTGTTGAGCTCCAGGTTGTTTTGACTACACCAGACAGCCAGCTCCTTAACCTCCTGTCTGTAAGCAGACTCGTCACCGTCCTGGATGAGGCCGATGAGTGTGGTATCGTCTGCAAACTTCAGGAGTTTGACAGAGGGGTCTTTAGAGGTGCAGTCGTTGGTGTAGAGGGAGAAGAGCAGTGGGGAGAGAACACAACCCTGAGGAGCTCCAGTGCTGATGGTGCAGGTGTTGGATGAGAATTTTCCCAGCCTCACTAGCTGCTGCCTGTCTGTCAGGAAGCTGGTGATCCACTGACAGATGGAGGTGGGGACGGAGAGCTGTGTCAGTTTATTCTGAAGGGTGTCCGGGATGATGGTGTTGAAAGCGGAGCTGAAGTCCACAAACAGGATCCTTGCATAAGTCCCTGGTTTGTCTAGATTATCACATTATAGACCTCCACGATCTCAAAACTCTGGCCATTTGATAATACCTAGAATATCAAAATCAACTGCCGGCGGCAGATCCTTTTTCTATTTAGTGCCCAAACTCTGGAACAATCTACCTAACACTGTTCGGGAGGCAGACACACTCAGTCAGTTTAAATCTAGATTAAAGACCCATCTCTTTAACCTGGCGTACACTTAACACACTAACACGCTCCTAATATTCAAATCCGTTAAAGGATTGTTAGGCTGCATTAATTAGGTCAACCGGAACCGGGAACACTTCCCATAAAACACGATGTACTTGTTACATCGTACGATGAATGACATCTACGCTAATATTAGTCTTTTTCTTTCTTATTCCGAGGTCACCGTAGCCACCCGATCCAGTCCTTATCCAGCCCAGATGATCACTGCAGTCACCAGATCCAGTCCGTATCCAGATCAGATGATCACTGCAGTCACCAGATCCAGTCCGTATCCAGATCAGATGATCACTGCAGTCACCAGATCCAGTCCGTATCCAGATCAGATGATCACTGCAGTCACCAGATCCAGTCCGTATCCAGATCAGATGGTCACTGCAGTCACCAGATCCAGTCTGTATCCAGATCAGATGGTCACTGCAGTCACCAAATCCAGTCCGTATCCAGATCAGATGGTCACTGCAGTCACCAGATCCAGTCCATATCCAGATCGGATGGTCACTGCAGTCACCCGATCCGGTCCTTATCCAGCCCAGATTATCACTGCAGTCAACAGATCCAGTCCGTATCCAGATCAGATGGTGGATCAGCACCTAGAGACTATCTAGACAGCTCTGAATGTCAGCAGAGACCAGGACACGTAGATGAGCTCCAGAGACAGATCTCCAGTGAGGACTTCGTCACCTAGACAGCCATCGGGAAAAGACCACTGGAACCAGTGGAGCCCTTACAATCTGACTTTGCTGCAGTTGGAAAAAACTACTGGTTCGTCTGGCCAGAGGGGAACTGGCCCCCCCGACTGAGCCTGGTTTCTCCGGATGTGTTTTTCTCCATTCTGTCACCGATGGAGTTTTGGTTCCTTGCCGTTGTCGCCTCTGGCTTGCTTAGTTGGGGACACTTCATTTCCAGCGATATCACCAACTTGATTGCACAGATACTATTTAAACTGAACTGAGCTGGACGATGACATCACTGAATTCAATAATGAAATGCCTTTAACTGAAAATGTAACGTGTAATCTTGTCATTTTACATTATTGACACCATTGTAACTATTATATACACTATTATATAAACTATTTTTATATTGTGCAGTTGCTTTGACACAATTTGTATTGTTAAAAGTGCTATGTAAATAAAGGTGACTTGACTTTAAATACAAACACAGTATCTCACAGAAGTGAGTACACCCCTCACATTTGTGTAAATATTTTATTATATCTTTTCATGTGACAACACTGAAGAAATTACACTTTGCTACAATGTAAAGTAGTGAGTGTACAGCTTGTATAACAGTATTATAAAAATAAGTCGTGATCACGAGAAAAACAACTTTTGTTATGTCGAGATCACAAGAAAAATAAGTTGTGATCACGAGAAAACAACTTGTGTTATATTGTGATCACTAGAAAAAATAAGTCGTGATCTGAGAAAACAACTTATTGTCACGGGACACCAAGGACGAAGACAAGGTAGATACGTGGAAGGTAGGGGAAATACGGTATTGTCTGGGAAGCAGGAGTTCATAGGTCACTTCATTCATCTGCCTCAAGATGGTGAAAGGACCTATGTAGCGGGGACTCAGCTTCTTGCAGGGCAGATGCAGGCGGATGTCTCGAGTGGAGAGCCACACTCGATCCCCTGGATTGTAAAGAGGGGAATCTCGACGATTGGTGTCTGCCTGTATCTTCTAGTACCGGTTCAAGTTATTCAGGTTGGGGTCAGGTGAGTGAATTCGGGATAGGGCGTCTGCTTTGGTATTCTTATGTCCAGGGCGGTAGGTGACGGTGAAGTTGAATCGGGTGAAGAACAAAGCCCATCGGGCTTGTCTGGGGTTTAAACGTTTAGCTTCTCTGAGGTATTGTAAGTTCTTGTGATCGGTGATGACTTCAAATGGGTGATTTGCTCCCTCTAGCCAGTGCCGCCACTCCTCGAGGGCCAGCTTGAAGGCTAGCAGTTCGCAGTTGCCGATGTCATAGTTCTGCTCAGCCAGGAATAGCTTTTTTGAGAAGGCACATGGATGGAGTACAGGGGCCTCACCTCTACGCTGGGACAACACTGCTCCAACTCCAAGGGAGGAAGCGTCCACTTCTACAATGAAAGGTATTGTGGGGTCTGGATGGAGGAGAGCTGAAGCAGTGCAGAAGGAGGCTTTCAGTTTCTGGAAGGCTTCGACCGCCTCTGGCGTCCAACAGAGACGTTTCGGCTTCTGGCATAGGAGAGAGGTGAGTGAGGCTGAAAGTTCACTGTAACCACAGATGAATCTTCGGTAGAAGTTTGCAAACCCCAGGAAGCGTTGTAAATATTTGATGGTAAGAGGTTGTGGCCAATTCTTAACTGCTTCCACTTTGGTATGATCCATCTGGATACCCTCTGGCATGAGAACGTACCCGAGGAACTGGATGGTAGATCGATGGAACTCACATTTATCTAGCTTTAGATATAGGTGGTATTGACGGAGCCGGTCGAGTACTTGTCGTACATGCTTGATGTGGTCAGAGAGGTGGGCGTAGAAAATGAGGATATCATCGATGTAGATGATAATGGATTTGTGTAGTATGTCCCGGAAGATCTCGTTCATGAAGTTTTGAAAGACTGAAGGTGAGTTGGAAAGCCCATACGGCATGACCTGATATTCATAGTGTCCAGATTGAGTGATGAATGCAGTCTTCCACTCATCTCCTTGACGGATGCAGATAAGGTTATAGGCACTGCAAAGGTCTAGCTTAGAGAAGATGTGAGCTCCACGCAGTTCCTCGAGGGCTGCTGCTACCAGAGGTAGGGGGTAAGCAAACTTCACCGTTTGGGAGTTGAGACTATGATAATCAATACATGGTCGGAGCCCACCATCCTTCTTGGCCATGAAGAAGAAACTGGAAGCCACCGGAGAGGTGGATGGTCGGATGAACCCCTGTTGCAATGCTTCCTTGATGTACTCCTCCATGGCCTTGCGCTCCGGGATCGACAATGGGTAAATTCTACCTTTAGGGAGTTTGGTTCCAGGCAGGAGGTCGATCGCACAGTCCCACGGCCGGTGTGGTGGAAGTTTTGTGGCAGCGACTTTGCTAAAGACGTCCTGGAACGCCCGGTATTCTTCGGGAAGGTTGACCCTTGAGGCGATTTCCGGGCTCTCGATAGTGGTAGATCCTAAGATGGCCGTTCTTTGGGGAGGAACCGGAAGGGGTTGAAGGCAGTGCTGAAGGCAGAAGGTACTCCATTTGTCAATGTCTCCCGAACTCCATCTAATGGTAGGCTGGTGTTCGGCCAACCACGGGCGCCCCAGGACGACATCGATGGCGGATTCCTCCAGCACCAGCAAGGTAAGTGTTTCCTCATGCAGGCAGCCAATACGTAGGGTTAACTCGGGAGTTTTCCACCGCACCAGTCCATTGCCCAGCGGTTTTCCTTGAATCGTTGTGATCTGATAGTAGGTAGGACTCCTTTGACGTGGAATATTGAAGTCGGACAGTAGGCGAGAAGAGAGGAAATTTCCCGAAGAACCAGAATCAAAGAGGATCTTTACTGGGAAAGACTGATTGGCATGGATTAGCACTGCATCATGAAATCGTGGATTATTAACCACCGTGTTGATCTGAATGGTACTCACCGCTGGGTGTGGAGGACGGACTGGGCAGGTCTGAAGGAGATGACCCTCTTCTCCACAATACAGGCACAGCTTCAGTCGGATGTGGCGTTGGCGTTCAGTGGCGGACAGATGATATTGATCCGTTTGCATGGCCTCATGGTTTGGAGAGTCGTTGATGGGTGAGGTGTCAGAAGGAGTTCTTTCCTCGGTGGAGACCGCGCATAGATGTTGTGAGACGTGTTGGGCCTTCAGCAGAAAACTTTCCAGTCCCACGGCGTCCTCAAAGATCGACATCTGCTGTCGGAGTTTGGGGTTTAACCCGCGATGGCATGCAGAGAGGAGTGCAGTTTCATTCCAGCCGCTGGATGCCGCCAGCGTGCGGAAATTAAAGTGTCAAAGTATAGTTGGAATTGCATCAGGAAACCATTACATTCTGACACCTCACCCGAATATACTGCTGGTTTGGCCATGGGACAGGCGGAGGCAGATGAAGTGAGTGAGGACTGTAGTGCAGCGTGAAGTGGCGAGTTCTGCGATTGGATCAGGTTCCATGATTCTTGTAGTAATTTTTCAGGCTGATATTCTGTCACAGGACACCAAGGACGAAGACAAGGTAGATGCAGGTAAGTGGATGTGTTATGTCGAGATCACGAGAAAACAACTTGTGTTATGTCGAGATCAAGGGAAAAATAAGTCGTGATCACGAGAAAACAACTTGTGTTATGTCGAGATCAAGGGAAAAATAAGTCGTGATCACAAGAAAACAACTTGTGTTATGTCGAGATCACGAGAAAAATAAGTCGTGATAATGAGAAAACAACTTTTGTTATGTCGAGATCAAGAGAAAAATAAGTCGTGATCACGAGAAAACAACTTGTGTTATGTCAAGATCACGAGAAAAATAAGTCGTGATCACGAGAAAACAACTTGTGTTATGTCGAGATCACGAGAAAAATAAGTCGTGATCACAACACGACGAGAGGGAAAAAAATAATAATGCATGGCCGCTTAGAACTTCCACACAAAATAGCATCAAAGATGAGGATATTGGGCCCTGAGAGACAAAGCAGTGAAAACTGAGAATGTTTGTGCAACACATTAATATATTTCATTCGGCACTGGAGGGCGCTGGCGAGGAGCAGGCACCGGTGGGCGCTGGCGAGGAGCAGGCACTGGAGGGCGCTCAGGAAGCGCTGAGCTGGACAGTGCCAGCGGAGACGAAGGTGAGCTGGACGGGACCAGCGAAGGCATCGGTGAGCTGGACGGGACCAGCGGAGGCAAAGGCGAGCTGGATGGAACCAGCGGAGGCAACAGTGAGCTGGACGGGACCAGCGGAGGCAAAGGCGAGCTGGACGGAACCAGCGGAGGCAACGGTGAGCTGGATGGAACCAGCGGAGGCAAAGGCGAGCTGGATGGAACCAGCGGAGGCAACAGTGAGTTTACCACACTCACTGCAGGCGAGATTATCTTCTCTGCAGGCGGGCTCGGTTTTCTAGTGTGCGGCGGCGGCATCTGTCTTGTGGGAACTTCCTCCACAGTAAGAGATGAGCACCAGTATGAGCACCCGCCAGTATGAGCACCAGCTCAATATATTGTGCCAGAGAGCCTGTGGTAGTGGCGGGCGGCGCGAGGAGAAACAAGTGATTAGTTAGACCGCTCCAGAAGACAATTTTCATGGTATCGTCATTCCAATTAACTAGGTGACTGAGATGGAGGAACTCTTCCACATAGCTCTCTATGGAGCGGCCATCCTGGGTTATAGTGAGGAGTTTGTCGGGGGGCGAGGATATGCTGTCCATATCTGTCTTGGTCGGTGGGGTCCAGTCTTCTGTTGGTTAGGTCCAGTCTTCTGTTACGGAAGGACTCACAGACACACAGGGATGTATTAAATGGTGACGTATTTAATAACAGTATGCAGATGAACAGCAGGAAGCAGGTGAGTAATGGTTTTGATGATAGTATGGAGAGTGTTAAGCAGATCAGACCAATTGTATTCTTCCAGGTCCAGGAGATCGTGGATGGAGACAGACACAGGAAATCCTGGACTGGAACTGGAGGGTGAGTCGAAGAGGAGGAAGACTGAGGACGAGGAGGACACAATGGGGAGGACACAGAAGGTTACTGGTTCAATGAATCAGGTCAATCGAGGAGGAATGTGCTAGAGTCCAACTATGTTTGTACGAACGTGCAGGAACGAACGTAGAACAAACGAATGAGACTGGACCATGGAGTGAGTTGGAGCAGGTGCTTATGAAGGTAGAGGTGATGAGGATGAGATGAGGTGCAGGTGCGCTTGATTGGAGAGGTGATGAGGATGAGATGAGGTGCAGGTGCGGGCGTGTGTGGTGATTGGCTGGTAAGGAGGACAGACAGATTCGTGACAATAACATTGTTTATTATGAAATGCTGAATATTAATATTAAATGTTGATGGAAAAAAACTAACCTGAATGGTCTGATGGTCTGCATTCTCGTTTTTGCAGTTTTTTATACCAAGAATATCAGTATCAGAGAGTTAATATGGATATGGATCCTGTTATTTACAGCCAAATAATACACACAATGGGTCAATAAATAATGAGGCATAATAAGGTGTAACTTGGATGGAAAAGATTGGTAACAAAAATGTTTTTAGAGCAAACAGTGTGGAGCTATCTTTTGTTTGTTTGTTTATTTAATAATTTTGAATTTAAAAAATTTCAAAAGCACAAAAATGTACAGTATATGCTCTCTATATATTTAACAAATAATGTAGGTCACATAATGATGCAATAACTACATAAGTATAAGCACAATTAAATGAGAATGAAATTCATCACAAACAGATGAAATTTGTTTGGCTGCACTGATGTCATTAAATAATGTCATGCTTATAGTTGATCTGAAGCACTATTTGATGATGCTTGATGTAAACCATGCAGATGAATCACCATTAAGCGCACATTAAGTGCAACACTTTAAAAGTCAAATATGATTTTCTCAATAATACTTGATTTAAATGAAACGTTGTTACTATGGGAGATGTTTCAGATGAAAAATTATAATTCAGATGTCAAGCGAGTCTTCTGGCAGCCAAAAGGTTGACTGAGAAAGTCAGAGAAGAGAAGAAGCAGGAGACAAAGTGATGATGAAATGAGCAGATTTTAATTAATAATCTTAGTTGTGTGTGTTTCAATGCTCAGACTTCATAACAGCACAAATATAGCAAGTGTTATTATAGCACAAACCACAGCAATGGAAAATTACTGCTTCACTACACCATCCTTGAAATAAAGACATGAATTTATATTTTACTCATGAAGACAAATATCCACTGAAACCACAATCATATGACTAAACAACAACAGAAAAATAAAACACATGACTAACTCTTGAATGAATCAATAAAATAAATAGTGCTGTCATTAAATTAAAATAACGTAACATTTGTCTTCAATATATGCATGCATATGTGTGTATGTATATATACATAATAAATACACATGGTGTATATTATGTAAATAAACAATTTTAATTTTGGATGATAATTATTTTGACAGCACTGAAAAATTGTATATAAATGATTATATAATCAAATGTAAAAGTGAAATGAATTAATGATAAATTCTATGTGAATTAATAAATGAATGTTAAAGATAGTAAAACAAACCAAATGCATGATTGCTCTCCAAAATACATTTCTAAAGAAAATACTAAATAAATTAAAATTTGTATATTGCAGATTATATTATTAGCATAATAATTTGAGTGAAAAGTAAAATTTGAGAATATGATATTTAATGTTATTTACAGCAGACGGCAAAAATGATTTTCTTCCTCTGTGTTTTTAGCTTCACTTATTTGGCAAAAAGAGTCAAGCGATAAGTATTGTCTGACAGAAAACGTTCTACATTTTTAGAAAATATGTTTAATAGAATTTTACAACGTCATGCTGATAAACTGCAGATGAAATATCGTTAAATCTAAGTCATGGATTATGGTGAGTTTGGGCTGTTTTTAAAGGGGACCATCTGCTGTAAATAATGCTTTTCTTTCCACAATCTGAACAAGTTTTATGAAGTTACAAGCAAAATCTGACTAATTGTTGTATTCTACTGCATGAGATCTTTCAAACGATATATGACACATGACTATCTGAGCTGAGTGATGTTTTTGACATATTTACTATAATGTTTTATAAATTATGAAAAGATGATTTTCTTATTTATCATCAAATAACTCAGCTCTATTTGACACACACACACACACACACACACACACACACACACACACACACACATATATATATATATATATATATGTATATACATATATATAATATATGTATGTATTATGTATGTATGTATATATGTATGTGTATATATATATATATGTATGTGTATGTGTATATATATATATATATATATATATGTATATATATTTATGTATGTATATGTATGTGTGTGAAATATAAAGTTCAGACTCTGAGCTTTCAGTGACACCTGTTTGGTGTTGATCAAGGCAGTAGTTTTGAAATATATATATATGTATGTATGTATATGATGATGAATGTGATTATTTCATCACTAGGTGGCGCCTGTCGGCGATACACTCGATGCACTTTAGAGGGACTCAATTCGCACTTGTTAAGATTTGATCAAATTACACTAAAAAGCAGAGTTTCTAAGCTTTAAAATTAGACCTAATTTGTATGTATTTTTTATTGGTTGCTTAGTAATTAAATTATGAATATTTTGGTAAAAATGCATGCTAGTTAATAGTGCGAATTGTTTTTATTCACCATATTTTTCCTCATAAACTTTGTGTCTTCCACTTCCAGCTATTTTTATCTGTACAACACCCCTTGTTTGCTGCTTGATATTGCAAACTGGTGTATCTTACCATATTATTTTAATGCATTATCTTAATCACGAACACACTGGTTTGTAGCGCAAACAGTTTTACTGTTTACTGCACTTTGTTATTCTTCTCGCTATTTTATTTTATTTTATTTTCCCACAGTGCCTAATGAACCGGAAGTCTCGCACATTCACAGAAAAATACTTACTTCCATGCTGGAAAAATTAGGTCGATAAAGTGTTACCAAAATATTTAGGTACATGTCATGGAAAACAAGAGGAAAAAAATTGTTAGTATAACTGCAAATGTCAGTATTTAATTGCATGATGCTGTGCTCACGTGTTATCCTGAGCCAGTTCACTCTTCTAATCAATTGCACAGCATATCAAAGAAAAAAAAAATAGCAATACTTATTAATGGATGTAAGCTATGTTTTGCCTGACATCTTGAAAGATTTATTTGTAAACAAATACCAAACTCAAATAAATAATGCGTCATATATTTATATTCCATTAATATTTTATAATTTACTATGCATTGACTGTATTATTTTTTGTGATGGTGTTAAACATCTATCATTTATTATAAATGCCTTTACATTAAAGATTCATGAATGTTTGGACAAGTTATCGCATGCATCAGAGACTAGCGTTTCATTGGATATAACACCTTGCATGCCGTCTCGTGTGTTTTCTGCCGCTGGAAGATCTTCCCGTCAGGTTGGACGCTCCATGTTATGATGGATCTGATTTCCATGTCCTGATCCGAGAGAATCTGCTTCATCTAGAGACCAGATCACATCAGTGAACGAGATGAGTTTAGATGTCACTGAACTAAAACTAGGGTAAAATAAACTCTACACTGTTTTTGTGTTTGTTTGTTTGTTTTTTTCAGTGCAACTAAAATGTAAACACTCTTATATCAACATGTATTTAAATGACAGAAGCTAGACATTAATTAATAGCGAACGAGATCACTCTACCGCCATTCAGATGTCAGTGAACTAAAAAAAAATTTTTTAAATTAAAATAAATTGTTAATTAAAACTGCAAAATAAATCTTCCTTAGTATTTGTGTTCTGTTGTTCAGTACAAATAAAATGTAAACGTTCTTAGATAAACATATATTGGAAGCACGGACGATAAGAAGCAAATATTAGTTTTGATTTTTTAGTTTTTTGCAAGGAAAAATATCTTTCAATGGATAGCTAGCTGATTTTTCTGAGCCCGTTGGCAGTTATTTTTCTAGTTTTATGCAAAAATTCACAGATTTTCACATTTTAAGTCATTTTGCTTCTGATTAATGATGTTTAGAAACATGCAAACATGTGAGTGACAGAAAAAATACAATTCAGTATTGTCTAAAATCACTATTCTGCATATTAAACTGTAGTAACGCACGTCCTGATATTGCCGAGTTAGACGTGTTCCTGGGTCAACATATTTTGTTGACCCTGGAACAACATTTTAATCCAAAAATATAATCTTAACCATATTCCTACACCTAAACCTAACCTTACCCGTGAGTAATCCCTAAAATGAGAGGAACTGATAGATGAACTACACTGATGTACAGGCACCAAACACTGATTGTAATCCTAAACTTCACAAAAATTATAAACTGGTTCTTGAAATCTGATTGGTTAATCACAATGTTGTTCCAGGGTCAACAAAGATGTTGACCCAGGAACATGTCGCACTCGGCAATATCAGGTTGTGCCTGTAGTAACATATTAGTGATATTGAAATACATGCAGAATCATGTCACCTTCTTCTCTATGGCCTCCATCACTGTGGATTCGTCTAAGTGTCCGTCTGATTTGACTGTGAATCTCACACGCTGTATTTTCCTGTTTTCATGGCAGTAGAAAGGCAGTGGAGTCGAGCAGGTGTCTGCAGCCATCAGTCCTTCAGTATTGGCTCTCACACACTCGTTTCCGTTCACGTTATCAGGCTGCCCAGACACCCATTTCACAGAGGACCATGATACACTGGTGTTATCGGACCACAGCCACGGGACCTTGTACAGGCCGATCCAGGCATCGTTGAGGCCCTGTGAAGAAAGCACTTGTGCGAGGAACGCTTTCTCTGTGTCGTCTGTAATAGCAGCCAGGTCTACGTAGTGTGTTCTGCAGTGCATTTGAGCATCGTGCCAGTTCATTCCCCGTTTCAATGTGCTTAAACTTGTCCTGAAGTGTGCCCTGATTGTCTGTAAGGAGTAGATAAGGCAGAGAAACATTCTTAAAAATATGAAGAGCCATACAAAATTAACTATAAGTGTATAATTTTGTACATAGAAATTTTTACCAGTTTGGCAAAAGAAGTTGTCTTGTTGAGTACAGTCTCTGTCTCCCCATCGTCCGTTTTTATATACAGCCCCACAGGCCTCATTTGTGTTGGACAAGTCCGGCTGAGAGGAATCCCACTTCGCATTGCTGATCAGCATGTTTTGATACGACCAACGCCAAGTGAGGACATCATAGTAGAAGCCGATCCAGGCAACAGATTGAAAGTTCATAGCGTTTGCTGCCTCCTTTAGTTTGGCTCGGTCTTCGTCGCTCTGAACCATCGCCAGATCCGTGTATGTCTCTCTGCAGAACGACTGCGCTTCGGTCCAGGTCTTTGGCTCTTTGATCAGGATGAATCGATACAGGTCACATGAAGCCTTCGACAGGATTCCTGCAGCGGGAAAATCAATTGTGTTAAGTTGATCTAAACCTCTGATCTGACATCAGTTTCTGTCACTAACACTCACCGAGAAAAACAATGAGTTGAATCTTGTTCTGCAACATCATGTCTTCACAGGTTTGTTCACTGAAATAAATAAATGACAAGAATACGACATGCTGGTTAGTTTTCTGATATTGAAAGTGTAGTAGTTTTCTCTATAGTCAAGGGGATTTATTGGAAATGAGCAAGCGGACATGGCTACAAAACATGTTCTTGCAATAAGTATCAGTGAATGCAAAACCCACCCTTTGACATAAACTCCTTAATCAACCAAAATAAGAAAAAAAATAAGAATGGGTAGAATGTCAAAGTTATTGGAAATAAATAATGTGGTTGGAAAATATACATTTGCCCTTTTAGATTAAGACAGTACCAATTTGTATGCACAAGGTGTTGGAAAGGCCATACTTGACTGACCCATGGCATTTATTGCAGGGTGAAGAAGCACCAAAATGTCAATACTGTACTTCCAACTTGTCTATAAAACATACACGTTTGGTTGGTCCAATTTATAATGTTATGAGACAGAGTTTTTTTAAACAGGACAAACTTTAAAGGACTTTAAAAACTTTTATGATTTTTATCCCAAGCACATTTAAAGAATGTTATAGAATTCTGCTTAATCTTGTCTTTTTGTCTAAAATTAATTCAACCAACATCTCTATTGTTCATACATTACATATGCTGACATGTTCACAAAGGTTGTTTAATATGACTAAATTCACCAGTTTACCAATAAAAGTATTTTTAATGATCAAGTTTTTTTGTTTAGTTAACTCGTCAAATTAACAAATTTCAACTTCATTTTTGTAAGTTACATGAGATTTGACTTGATTTTATTACGTTAGTTTAAAATAAATGAAGTTTAACTTACTTGTACAACCAATTTGATTATACTTATTTGAGTATAATAAGTTTTAAAGTTGAAATAGGTAAAACAATTGTACAGCCATAGAAATCACAAAAAACCCAAATTTACCTGCTCTCGAGAAACTGAAGCTTGATCTTCTCAACTGTATATCAAGTGTCTTCTCTCAACAAACTTGTCTTTTACTATCTACCCAACTCTTCATGCATTACATTATACAAAATATTTTGTCTTGTACTGCATGTAAGATGATGAGATTGATTTACATTCTGATTTTGCTGCAATATGAGGCTCTTTATTCAAATAGGCTAATATGGTCATACTTCCTGGTTCTAGTAAGAACTCTATCTGTTGAATATTGAACCATCTGTAGTTTGTTTACTAAGGACACTGAACAACCACCCAATAAAGCATTACAATAATCTAACTTAGAGGACATGAACGCATGAATTAACATTTCTGAATTTGCCATTGAGAGCATACGTAGTAATTTAGATATATTTTTGAGATGGAAAAATGCAGTTTTACAAATGCTCGAAACATGGCTTTCGAATGAAAGATTACTATCAAATAGCAATCCTAGGTTCCTGACTGATGACGATGAATTCACAGAGCAGTCATTGAGTGTTAGAGAGTGGTTATTAGATGCAGAGGTTTTTGGTCCAATAATTGGCAACTGTCTTTTTCTGAATTTAGCAGCAAGAAATTACTAGTCATCATATTTCTATATATCAACTATGCATTACGTTAGTTTTGCAAATTGGTATGTTTCGTCGGGGCGCGAAGAAATATAGAGCTGAGTATCATCAGCATAACAGTAACAACTAATGCATGTTTCCATTTCCAGATTATATCTTTTAAGGGTAACATGAAAAGCATGAAAAGTAACAGTCCTAGTACTGAGCCTTGTGGTACTCCATAATGCACTTGTGATCAATATGATACCTGTTCAATTACTGCCACGAATTGGTGACAGTCAGATGAGTATGATTTTAACTATGCTAATGCACTTCCACTAATGCCAACATATTTTTCTAGACTGGAAAACTGGGTTGGCTTCCAGGGGTGGTTCTCAATTGGTTCAGGTCATATTTAGAAGGGAGAGGTTATTATGTGAGTATAGGAGAATATAAGTTTAAGTGGATGTCCATGTCATGCATAGTCCCACAAGGCTCAATTATAGCCTGTATATGCTCCCACTAAGTCAAATAATAAGAAATAACCAAATTGCTTATCACAGCTATGCTGATAATACTCAGATTTGCCTATTTATCACCAAATGACTATAGCCCCATTGACTCCCTCTGCCAATACATTGATGAAATTAACAGTTGGATGCGCCAGAACTTTCTTCAGTTAAACAAAGAGAAAACTGTCAAGAAATTACCTTTGCAGAAATTGCAGAGTCATTGCATTTGGAAACAAAGATGAAGTTCTCAAGGTGAATGCATACCTTGACTCTGAGGGTCAAAAAAATTACCCCCCCAAAAAATCAGGGCCCGTATTCATCAAGCTTCTCAACGTGCCATTTT
The DNA here is from genome assembly GCA_027422405.1 of Ptychobarbus kaznakovi. Classification (NCBI taxonomy): domain Eukaryota; kingdom Metazoa; phylum Chordata; class Actinopteri; order Cypriniformes; family Cyprinidae; genus Ptychobarbus; species Ptychobarbus kaznakovi. The sequence goes on along the minus strand of JAPDDN010000172.1, from coordinate 8,205 downwards.
AGTCTTAAGTGCTGAGAATTCATGAAATTTAGGGTGAATCCCATTTCTCTGTCTTACCCCTTCCCCTTCGTCTTACCCCTAACCCTTGTCCCTCGAAACCGAGTGGTAAGCGCTAGGGGTGAAAACATACCCCTATGAAATGAGACGCCACTTGGTTACTGTTACGTCATCATTCAGCGTCGCTAGCTGGCTGCTACATCACCAGAGGTGACAAGTGTTGATCGCAAACTCTCCGTCTAAAAGTGTGTGTATGTCGATTGCGTGGGTTTTAGTGATGTTTTCTCTATTCAGAGAAACGCGGGACTGTTGTGCAAATCAGCAATGTAACGTTAGCGTGGAAAAACAGCGATTTTTAAAAACGTTTCAATTAAGAGCATGGTTGCAAATATATATGTAAGTTACAGGACTGTGTAGAGCACAAAACAAGACTGTCGTAATTTTAAATAAATTATTTTAGACGAAAATACTCTCTGGATGATCTGGCTGCAGTGTGTTCTGGGTACCCCTTGGTTTCAAGTAAGCTCGCAAAAATTCTTGGTTTTAAGGGGTATCTACCCCTTCCCCTTAGCCCTACCCCTCGGTCAAAATGAGAATTGGGACAGCCCTTACTCTCACTAGAATGCGCAAAACTAAGGGAAAGGGGGAAGAGGAAGGGGTAAGACAGAGAAATGGGATTCACCCTTACTCCTACTTTCAAACGTAAGTATAAAAGCAAGTTATCAAATATCTTAAAGCTAAGAATCACTTTTACTCTCCCAGTAATTTAAGACAGCTCGAGAGGTCTCTCAAGTGGTTAGGAGTTGCCAGCAGGGGCTTGTGATGGCGCTACAGAGGCGTGCGCAAATCTTTGAAGAGGAGAAAGAATGTTCCTGAAATGTTTGGTGACGAGTACTTAATCAAACTGTTACATCTCCTCAGTTATTCAAAATGAGCAAAGAACTTTACATTACCAAAGAACATCATAACTGACTTCAGTTTAACGTAAGTATTATGCGATCAACACTGCATGATAAATAAATCTCTTACCCCTTATTTACACTGCACGCGTCTGCGGCGCGTTACAACTCTACCGTCACCGGAGCTGATCAGCCGCACCATGCTGCATCACTAAAGATAAGCACCTAGTCTATTTTTGACAGATAATAATAATAATAATCGTCTCGCTGTTGTCAAAGGCATCAGCAACAGGTAATATATTTGACTGTCGTCGATACACTATACTATCATCTATCGGCACCCTAAATTGAGTTGTGATGATGTTTCGTTTCCGTGCCATAATGTGTTCTCTTGGAAATATTTTTTTGTAAAATGTGAGTTGAATGTAATATTAGGAATTCAACCATTCAATGTGAATTTATCTGGGAATATTCCTAATCAAGAAAGTCTATTCAGTGATTGGTCCATGCGTATGTCATCATCTAAAATCCTGTTTGTGGCACAGCAAAGTGTCGTGAATCATCTCTAAGACTGACACTTAAGATTTAGTCCTCCACTTTACTTAAATTACGACTGAGATAATTGATAACTAACTTTTAAGTGCAGATTTGAGCCAATATATTTTTTTCACTTAAGTCAATTCTTAGCAGTGTTCTTGAGAGTAATTCTTAGAGGCTTGATAAATATGGGCCCAGACCATAGTTTCAGTAGTCACGTCAAAGCAGCAACTAAATCAGCATACTATCATCTCAAAAACATTGCAAGAATTAGATGTTTTGTTTCCAGTCAAGACCTGGAGAAACTTGTTCATGCCTGTATCACTAGCAAGGTGGATTATTGTAATGGTCTCCTCACCGGCCTTCCCAAGAAGACCATTAGACAGCTTCAGCTCATCCAGAATTCTGCAGCCAGGATTCTGACTAGAACCAGACAATCTGAGCATATCACACCAGTCTTCAGGTCCTTACACTGGCTTCCAGTTACATTTAGGATTGATTGTAAAGTACTATTACTAGTTTATAAATCACTCAATGGTCAACATTACAGATATGTTCACTGAATATAAACCTAAAAGACCACTCAGATCATTAGGATCGAGTCATTTAGAAATACCAAGGGTTCACACAAAACATGGGGAGTCCACTTTTAGCTATTATACTGCCCGCAGTTGGAATCAGCTTCCAGAAGAGATCAGATATGCTAAAAACATTATAACACAACCAGTGGCACCAATAGAGACATACAACCACGATCAGATGATAAGAGCAGGTCGTTTGTAACTCAGTGTGTTACTCAGAGCAATTTCAGTACTATGATACAGTCTAAAACCTGACTGGAATTCCTCACAGATACCCCCAACAATACAATTCAAGCCCGTCATGTCATGGTCGAAGGAACCGTAGATGAGCACTGTACCTGTCCTGGTGATGAACTCTCACTGTTTCCTAATGGTATTGCTGTAGAACCTCCAGAAGTGGAGGCATCTGCTGGGAAACCTCCAGGTGTCAGTGGTCTCCATCTTTGATCTCTCTGCCTGTCCTGTCATGGCTATGGAGGCCATCTGTGAACTCTCACCCTGTCCCACCACGGCTACGGAGGCTGTCTCTGAACTCTTGCCTTGCTCTGAACCGGCCAATGAGGCCATCTCCAAACTCTTTTCCTGTTCAGAGTCAGCCATGAAGGCTGATTGTGAACTGTCTGTCCGTCTAGTTTCAACTTATGAATCTGATATTTAACTTTCTGTCTTACCAGTTTCTGTCACTGAATTGTCTGATTATCTGGTCTCAGTCAATGAACCTGATTTAGAACTTTCTGCCAGTCCTGTTTCAATCCGTAAGACGAATGTTGAGCCATGTCTGTTCTATGTCAAGTAATATGTTTGAACACTCTGTCTGCCCTGTTTAGTCAAGAAGTCTGTTGTTGAATCATTTGTCTGTCCAGTTCCCACTAATGTGTCTGAGGGTGAATTGTCAACTTGTCCAGGTTCACTTAATGGTTTTGATTTTAAATGATCTGATGGTCAACTTTCAAGTAATGTGTTTGAAGTTTGTGTCAGTCCCATTGCAATAAATGCACATTATCTGCCCCCTCAGTCCAGTCATGATCCCAGAAACCTTAACTGAGCTCTTAACTCTGTCTGTCATGAGCCCAGAAACTATAAATACACTCCATGTCTGTCCCGTTACCCCTGTCACTTCCAAAGAGCCCACTAATGAACTGTTTATCTATCCTGTTTCAGACAAGAAGTCTAGTTTTGAGCCACTTGTCTGTCCTGTTTTTACCAATGAGAATGATATTGAATGGTCTACCAGTCCAATTTCCGTCAATGCACCTGATTTTGAACAGTCTGTCTGTACTAATGTAACTGTTGAATATGCTGTTGAACTGTCTGCTTATCTGATTTCTGTTAGCGATAAGTCTAATTTTGAACCATCTATCTGTCCCATGTTAGTAAATGAGCCCGATTATGATTTATCCTCCTGTCGAGTTTCTGTCACTTAACTGTCTGCTTCAGCTTCTGTCAATGCCCCTGATTTTGAGCTATCTGCTAGTTCTATTCCAGCCAATGCAGTTGATGTTGGACAGTTTGTCTGTCCAGTTTCTGTCAATGAGCCTGATCATGAACTGTCTGCCCACTCAGAGGTCACCAGGGAAACTCTTAATAAACTCTTTACATTTCCTGCCTCGGTCCTTGTGGCCATGAATGCTCTTTCTGTGTTGTATGTCTCTGATTTCTCTATATCTCAGTCTCTACTATGATCCCCTGATCAGTCCAGCTTGCCGTGGGGGTCCTCTGATCCATCTGCTTTGCCGTGGTGGTCTTCTGCTCGGCCCTGGTGGGCTCCAGTCCTGTCTGCTCCACTCTAGGTGCTGAATCACCATCTGATCTGGATACGGACTGGATCTGGTGACTACAGTGAACATCTGGGCTGGATACGGACCAGATTTGGTGGCTACGGTGACCTCGGAATAAGAAAGAAACAACGAATATTAGCGTAGATGTTAATATTCTTACAATGTAACAAGTACATTGTGTGTTAAAGGAAGTGTTCCCGGTTCCGGGTTGACCTAATTAATGCAGTCTAACAATCATTTAACAGATTTTAATATTAGAAGTATATTAGTGTGTTATGTGTGTCCAGATTTACAGCCCTGCTGGACATCTAGAGGAGCAGTAGGTGAAAAGATGAGACATGAAAATACTCCTAGAACAGCGTTTATTAATCTTGCTCATGGGGGCCCAGCTCTGCACATTTTGTAAGTCTCTCTTCTCTGACACACTCAGTTCAGTTCGTGGAGTCTCTCCTAACAAGCTGATGATCTGAATCAGGTGTGTTAAAATAATCTACAAACCGATTCCAAAAAAGTTGGGACACTGTACAAATTGTGAATAAAAACAGAATGCAATGATGTGATAGTTTCAAATTTCAATGTTTTATTCAGAATACAACATAGATGACATATCAAATGTTTAAACTGAGAAAATGTATCATTTTAAGGGAAAAATAAGTTGATTTTAAATTTCATGGCATCAACACATCTCAAAAAAGTTGGGACAAGGCCATGTTTACCACTGTGTGGCATCCCCTCTTCTTTTTATAACAGTCTGCAAACGTCTGGGGACTGAGGAGACAAGTTGCTCAAGTTTAGGAATAGGAATGTTGTCCCATTCTTGTCTAATACAGGCTTCTAGTTGCTCAACTGTCTTAGGTCTTCTTTGTCGCATCTTCCTCTTTATGATGCGCCAAATGTTTTCTATGGGTGAAAGATCTGGACTGCAGGCTGGCCATTTCAGTACCCGGATCCTTCTTCTATGCAGCCATGATGTTGTAATTGATGCAGTATGTGGTCTGGCATTGTCATGTTGGAAAATGCAAGGTCTTCCCTGAAATAGACGACGTCTGGATGGGAGCATATGTTGTTCTAGAACTTGGATATACCTTTCAGCATTGATGGTGCCTTTCCAGATGTGTAAGCTGCCCATGCCACACGCACTCATGCAACCCCATACCATCAGAGATGCAGGCAGGCTTCTGAACTGAGCGCTGATAACAACTTGGGGTTGTCCTTGTCCTCTTTAGTCCGGATGACATGGCGTCCCAGTTTTCCAAAAAGAACTTCAAATTTTGATTCGTCTGACCACAGAACAGTTTTCCACTTTGCCACAGTCCATTTTAAATGAGCCTTGGCCCAGAGAAAACGCCTGCGCTTCTGGATCATGTTTAGATATGGCTTCTTTTTTGACCTATAGAGTTTTAGCCGGCAACGGCGAATGGCACGGTGGATTGTGTTCACCGACAATGTTTTCTGGAAGTATTCCTGAGCCCATGTTGTGATTTCCATTACAGTAGCATTCCTGTATGTGATGCAGTGCCGTCTAAGGGCCCGAAGATCACGGGCATCCAGTATGGTTTTCCGGCCTTGACCATTACGCACAGAGATTGTTCCAGATTCTCTGAATCTTTGGATGATATTATGCACTGTAGATGATGATAACTTCATTCTCTTTGCAATTTTTCGCTGAGAAACTCCTTTCTGATATTGCTCCACTATTTTTCGCCGCAGCATTGGGGGAATTGGTGATCCTCTTCCCATCTTGACTTCTGAGAGACACTGCCACTCTGAGAGGCTCTTTTTATACCCAATCATGTTGCTAATTGACATAATAAGTTGCAAATTGGTCCTCCAGCTGTTCCTTATATGTACATTTAACTTTTCCGGCCTCTTATTGCTTCCTGTCCCAACTTTTTTGGAATGTGTAGCTCTCATGAAATCCAAAATGAGCCAATATTTGGCATGACATTTCAAAATGTCTCACTTTCAACATTTGATATGTTATCTATATTCTATTGTGAATAAAATATAAGTTTATGAGATTTGTAAATTATTGCATTCCTTTTTTATTCACAATTTGTACAGTGTCCCAACTTTTTGGGAATCGGGTTTGTAGATACATTTTAATGTGAGTGAACATGAAAGGAATTTACAAGCTTTTCAAGCAATACAATGTAGTGCATGAGTCATACTGTTTTCTTTAATGTTGTGATTATGTGATGATAATTTATCAATAGCTTCATGATGGGGATGAGTGAATGCTGACAGGATTTTTCCTGCCGAACTCTCCTCTTTATTTGTTTAGTTTAATACAGACAGTGACAAATGAGCTCTGGGTTGATGTAATGCTGTTTAGGAGATCAGATAAGGTTTGATTAACCCATGTAGTTTTTACTGCTGTAACTAATGCAAACACACTCAATGTTTGCATATTCATGAATTTGTTAAGCTAATGATGCATGCCAATGCTGAAAAATCAAAGAAAGGAATTATTTGCATGGAGAGTTACGTTTTTATTGACAATTGCTCAGGATGATGGGATCTGCAATGTGTATTCTCACAAATAACAACCAAGCTTTATTATGTATTACAAATGGACTAGTGTAGTTACATTTTTATTATTAGTATAACTCTTAATGTTTAGTCTTAGGTGAATTGATTAAATCCTCCAACAGAGCACGAACGATTTAGCACAGCAATAGTTGCAATAGGAGGGAGAATTCATGTAATTATCTGTGCAATTTACTAGCAATTTCTGAGAGACAATTGTTTCTCAACCAGATTTTTGTGCAGTATATCTAATCAGTTCTACAGTATGCATACAATCCATAGTTTTCTTAAACAGGTTGTTTTTTATTTTTTATCTTTTTACAAACTTCATGAAGATCAGTACAAAAACCTAACAAGCTTGTATTTTCATCTCAGATTAAGGTCAGACTAAACTGATATTTTAGGCAATTGTAAATCTGTAATGGAAGCAGCAACTGAAATATCTTGCAAAGAGAAGAGAAGAGAGAGGAGTTATAGCATCTCTAACATCTGATCCCAGATCATCTCGTTATTACTCATAGTTTAGGGGGAAATCTCTCTGAAAGAGATGATGTCATAGTGAATAATCCAATCAATGTGGAGAAAAACTTGTCTCTTTGAATGGTTCCAAAGAAATGAATGGAAATGTGTGTAGATTTTCTGTCTGTCCAAAGTAATGCTGATGATATGACTGTTTGTGGAGTTTATTTCATGTGATTCTCAACATTTAGTACGGTGTTTAGCTGTTAGAGTAGAAACTATATCAGCTGTTTTATTTTTTGAAACTAGGAAATGTTTTAACAAATTTGCAACACACATTCAAACATTTCTCATTCCTAATGAACATTAAATTGGCCTCTAATTTATTTAATTCATTTGTTTGTTTGTTTGCATTTGGTAGATGCTTTAATCCAAAGCACTGGATTTCATTATTTCAGACATTCCCAGGGAACGCAATGATAAGAATGAAATACAGTAGATAAAAATTCTGCACCAAAGCGATGATATATTAGATCATTATCTAGTCTTGTGTAAACTCCATATAGCTAAAGCTGTAAATTCAACTCCTTGTTACAAGTATTGTAGAAACATCACTTCTACCTCGAAAAACTGCTTTGTAAGTAATCTTCCTGATGTATGTCAATTCCTCAGCACATCCAACAGCGCAAAAAAAAACTGGATGATGTAACAGAAACTATGGACTCTCTCTTTTCTCAGAAGTCTAAAAGGCTTGAAGTTTTCTAGCACTTTAGATATGGTTTCTCCTTTACGCTTAAGGAAGATTAAGCCGTGGTATAATGACCACACTCGTACCCTAAAGAGAGCAGCCCAAAAAATGGAGCGCATCGGGAGGAAAAAAAAAACAGAGGTATTTCGTTTTGCTTGGCGGGAAAGTACCCTATCCTACAGAAAAGCATTAAAAACTGCTAGATCTGATTAATTTTCATCTCTGTTAGAAGAAAACAAACATAACCCCAGGTATTTATTCAATACAGTGGCAAAATTATCTAAATAAAATAAGCATGAACAGGTGTTGACATTTCCCAACAGCACAGCAGTAATGATTTTTATGAACTATTTTACTTCCAAAATCAATACTATTAGAGATAAAATTGTAACCATGCTGCCGTCGGCTACAATATCACATCAAATTGTGCACTATAGATCCCTGAGGAACATTTACACTCAATCTCTATCTCTACAATAGGTAGAGGAATAATTTTATAAAACTTGTTAATCTAGCTAATACCAACAACATATATGTATAGATAGCTCAATTCCGTCAAAACTACTAAAATAGGTGCTTCCAATAAGTCATATATCCTCTTATGGTCAATATTAATTGTCATTGTCATTAGGATATGTCCCCAAAACCTTTAAAATTGGATTGTTATTAAGCTTCTA
>JAPDDN010000659.1:0-70784 GCA_027422405.1 Ptychobarbus kaznakovi | reverse complement strand
CAATGATCACTCTTAACAGTCTCACAACAACACAATGTGCCCCCCCCCCCCCAAGGAAGTGACATCAGGGCTTTTATAGTTGTGCCTGGAATCGAATGCACCAATCAAGATGAGCCAGTCATTAGCCAGCAGGAGCCAATCAGCACCAGACCTGGACACAAATTTTACAAAAAACAAAAGACAGAAAGAAACAATATAATACAAAACAATGGGTTGTAACACTAGATTAGTCGATAGTGAGAATTGGTCTAAACAATGTCTTTACATAAACATTAAAAAACAACAATATGCCCACACAAAAAGTCTTGCTGCTAGATTAGTCGATAGTGATAATTTTTCTAAATATTTTTTTTTACAAAAAAATGTAAAAACAACAATAGGCGCACAGAAATTGTTTTGCTAGATTAGTCGATAGTAAGAATTGGTCTAAACATTTTTTTACAAAACAAAAAAACAACTATAATACGCGCACACTAAAAGTGTTGCTAGATTAGTCGATAGAGAGAATTTGTCAAAAAAACAAAACAAAAAAACAAAAAAAACCTAATACACGCACACACAAAAAGTGTTGCTAGATTAGTCGATAGAGAGAATTGGTCTAGTTTTTTTTATTAAAAACATAAAAAAAACACAATATGCCCACACAAAAAGTTTTGCTAGATTAGTCGATAGTGAGAATTTGTCTAAAAAAACATGCACACACAAAAAGTGTTTTGCTAGATTAGTCGATAGTGAGAATTTGTCTGAAAAACTATTATTATTATTTTTGTTAAAAACAGCAACACGCACACACAAAAAGTGTTGCTAGATTAGTCGATTTTGAGAATTGGTCTAACAAAAAAATTGATAAAAAAGCAACAACACGCACACACAAAAATTGTTGCTAGATTAGTCGATAGTGAGAATTGGTCTAATTTTTTTTTTACAAAAACATTAAAAACAACAATACGCGCACACAAAAAATTGTTGCTAGATTAGTCGATAGTGAGAATTGATCTACATTTTTTTTTTACAAAAATAATTAAAAAACAACAAGACGGCCACACAAAAGGTGTTGCTAGATTAGTCGAACGTGAAAATTGGTCTGAAAACCTATAATATTTTTTTTGTTAAAAACAACAACACGAACACGCAAAAATTGTTGGTAGATTAGTCGATAGTGAGAATTGGTTCAAAAATATATTTTTTACAAAAACATTAAAAAACAAAAATACGCCCACACAAAAATGTTGCTAGATTAGTCAAACGTGAAAATTGGTCTGAAAACCTATAATCATTTTTTTTGTTACAAACAACAACACGCACACGCAAAAATTGTAGCTAGATGAGTCGATTTTGAGAATTGGTCTAAAAATTTTTTATAAAAAAACGATAACAAAAAACAACAACATGCACACACAAAAAGTGCTGCTAGATTAGTCGATAGAGAGAATTGGTCAAAAAAATTAATAATAAATAAATAAAAATCACACAAACATTAAAAAACAACAATACGCGCACACAAAAATTGTTGCTAGATTAGTCGATAGTGAAAATTGGTCTAAAAAAATGTTTTTACAAGAACATAAAAAAACAACAATACGCGCACACACAAAAAGTGTTGCTAGATTAGTCGATCGTGAGAATTTGTAAAAAAAATTTTTTTTAAAGAAACAACAACACACGCACACAAAATTTTTTTGCTAGATTAGTCGATAGTAAGATTTTGTCAAAAACATTTTGACAAAAAAACTTACAAATAACAATGCGCGCACACAAAAAGTGTTGCTAGATTAGTTGATAGTAAGAATTTGTCTACAAAAAAGTTTTTTTTTTTAAAACCAACACAAAATGTTGCTAGATTAGTCGATAGTAAGAATTTGTCAAAAACATTTTTTTTACAAAAAAACTTACAAATAACAATGCAGCGCACACAAAAAATGTTGCTAGATTAGTTGATAGTAAGAATTTGTCTAAAAAAACGTTTTTTTTTTAAAACCAACACACAAAATGTTGCTAGATTAGTCGATAGTAAGAATTTGTCAAAAACATTTTTTTACAAAAAAACGTACAAATAACAATCAGCGCACACAAAAAGTGTTGCTAGATTATTTGATAGTAAGAATTTGTCTAAAAAAAGTTTTTTTTTTTTAAACATCAACACGCACACACAAAAAGTGTTGCTAGATTAGTTGATAGTGAGAATTTGTCTAAATTTTTTTTACAAAAAAAACAAATTCACGCACACAAAAAGTGTTGTTAGATTAGTCGATAGTGAGAATTGGTCTAAAAAAAATATTTTACAAAAACATTAAAAAACAACAATACACCCAATCAAAAAGTGTTGCTGCTAGATTAGACGATACTGAGAATTTGTCTAAAAACAAAATGTTTTTTTTTAAAGAAACAACAACACGCACACACAAAAAGTGCTGCTAGATTAGTCGATGGTGAGAATTTGTCTAAAAAATAAAATATATATTTTTTTTAAAACAACACAAAACAAAAATTGTAGCTAGATGAGTCGATTTTGAGAATTGGTCTAAAATTTTTTTATAAAAAAACGATAACAAAAAACAACAACATGCACACACAAAAAGTGCTGCTAGATTAGTCGATAGTGAGAATTTGTAAAAAAAAAAAAAAAAACGACAATAATATTACTTCTACACGAACACACAAAAAGTGTTGCTAGATTAGTAGATAGTGAGAATTGGTTTAAAAAAATGTTTACAAAAACAGTAAAAAACAGCAATATGCCCACACAAAAAGTGTTGCTGCTAGATTAGACGATACTGAGAATTTGTCTAAAAACAAAATATTTTTTAAAAGAAACAACAACACGCACACACAAAAAGTGTTGCTAGATTAGTCGATAGTGAGAATTGGTCTAAAACATTTTTTTTACAAAAACATTAGAAAACAACAATACGGCCACACAAAAGGTGTTGCTAGATTAGTCGAACGTGAAAATTGGTCTGAAAACCTATAATAATTTTTTTTGTTAAAAACAACAACACGAACAAGCAAAAATTGTTGCTAGATTAGTCGATAGTGAGAATTGGTTCAAAAAAATATATTTTTTAAAAACATTAAAAAACAAAAATACGCCCACACAAAAAGTGTTGCTAGATTAGTCGAACGTGAAAATTGGTCTGAAAACCTATAATATTTTTTTTTGTTACAAACAACAACACGCACACGCAAAAATTGTAGCTAGATTAGTCGATTTTGAGAATTGGTCTAAAAAACAATTGATAAAAAACTACAACAAAAAACAACAACATGCACACACAAAAAGTGCTGCTAGATTAGTCGATAGAGAGAATTGGTCAAAAAAATAAATAAATCACAAAAACATTAAAAAACAACAATACGCGCACACAAAAATTGTTGCTAGATTAGTCGATAGTGAGAATTGGTCTAAAAAATTTTTTTTACAAGAACATTCAAAAACAACAATACGCGCACACACAAAAAGTGTTGCTAGATTAGTTGATAGTAAGAATTTGTCTAAAAAAAAAAATGTACATAAAAAAACGCAACAATACGTGCACACAAAAAATGTTGAAAGATTAGTCAATAGTGAGAATTGGTCTAAAAAATATATTTTACAAAAACATTAAAAAACAACAATACGCCCACTCAAAAAAGTTTTGCTAGATTAGTCGATCGTGAGAATTTGTCTAAAAAAATAAAATATATATTTTTTAAAAACAACACACGCACACACAAAAAAGTGTTGCTAGATTAGTCGCTAGTGAGAATTGGGCTAGATTTTTTTTTACAAAAACATTAAAAAACAACAATACGCCCACTCAAAAAGTGTTGCTAGATTAGTCGATAGTGAGAATTTAAAAACATTATTATTATTTTTTTTATAAAATAAACAACACACACACACAAGATGTGTTGCTATATTAGTCGATAGTGAAAATTGGTCTATATTTTTTTTTACAAAGCATTAAAAAACAACAACACGCAGAAAACTAAATGTGTTAAGAGATAAGTCGATAGTGATAATTGGTCTAAATAAAATATTTTACAAAAAAATACAATACACGCGCACACAAAAAGTGTTGCTAGATTAGTCGATAGTGAGAATTGGTCAAAAAATGTTTTTACAAAAACATTAAAAATAACAATACGCGCACACAAAAAGTGTTGCTAGATTAGTCGATAATGACAATTGGTCAATTTGTTTTTTACAAAAACTTTAAAAGTAACAATACGCGCACACAAAAAGTGTTGCTAGATTAGTCGATAGTTAGAATTGGTCTAAACATTTTTTTTTCATTAAAAAATAACAATACGCTCACACAAAAAGTGTTGCTAGATGTTACGCCCCGTCTAGGGGTAAATGATGCAACGTGAAATGAGAGAGTGGAAGCAGGGAATCTTTTGAGAGTTTAATGAAACCAAACAAAAATAAAATTTTAAAACAATTAAATTGGGAACTTCTCTTCGGGAGTTGACCTAGCCAAAATAACAAACAAAACTTTCTTATTTTAAGACCTCTTTCCTAAACCCTAACCAAAATAAAATAAAATAAAATTACAATATATAACCTAACTTCCTAACCAAAAACAGAGATCAAATGGTTTACAATAAACAATAATGGCGTCAAACTCTTTACTTTCCCAAACGCTCAAAATAAACAAACTCAAGCAAACAGTTAAAGGGGGAATCCAAATCAATGTCAGTAACAGTCAATAGGGTCAAAATTCCAAACAGTTTCCTACTTACAATCTGTAAGTCTTTTCAGAGAACAAACAATGATCACTCTTAACAGTCTCACAACAACACAATGTGCCCCCCCCCCCCCTAAAGGAAGTGACATCAGGGCTTTTAAGTTGTGCCTGGAATCGAATGCACCAATCAAGATGAGCCAGTCATTAGCCAGCAGGAGCCAATCAGCACCATACCTGGACACAAATACTTACAAAACAAAAGACAGAAAGAAACAATAGAATACAAAACAAAGGGTTGTAACACTAGATTAGTCGATAGTGAGAATTGGTCTAAAAAATGTCTTTACATAAACATTAAAAAACAACAATATGCCCACACAAAAAGTCTTGCTGCTAGATTAGTCGATAGTGAGAATTTGTCTAAATATTTTTTTTTACAAAAACATTAAAAGACAACAACATGCACACACAAAAAGTGTTTCTAGAGTAGTCTATAATGAGAATTGGTCTAAATATTTTTTTTTACAAAAAAAATGTAAAAACAACAATAGGCGCACAGAGAAAGTGTTGCTAGATTAGTCGATAGTAAGAATTGGTCTAAACATTTTTTTACAAAACAAAACAAAAAAAACAACTATAATACGCGCACACTAAAAGTGTTGCTAGATTAGTCGATAGAGAGAATTGGTCTAAAACATTTTTTTACAAAAACATAAAAAAACAACACGCGCACACAAATAGTGTTGCTAGATTAGTCGATAGTGAGAATTGGTCTAAACATTTTTTTTTACAAAAACATTAAAAAAAAACAACAATACGCCCACACAAAAAGTGTTCCTAGATTAGTCGATAGCGAGAATTGGTCTAAAAAAAATTTAATAGAAAAAAACAACAACACGCACACATAAAAAGTGTTGTTAGATTAGTCGATAGTGAGAATTGGTTCAAAAATATTTTTTTACAAAAACATTAAAAAACAACAATACGCCCACACAAAAAGTGTTGCTAGATAGGTCGAAAGTGAAAATTGGTCTGAAAACCTATAATAATTTTTTTTTGTTAAAAACAACAACACGCACACGCAAAAATTGTTGGTAGATTAGTCGATTTTGATAATTGGTCTAAAACTTTTTTTTATAAAAAAAAAACAAACACACACAAAAAATGTTGCTAGATTAGTCGATAGTGAGAATTGGTCAAAAAAAAAAATTCACAAAATCATTAAAAAACAACAATATGCGCACACAAAAATTGTTGCTAGATTAGTCGATAGTGAGAATTGGTCTAAAAAAATTTTAATAAAAAAAACATAAACCAACACGCACACACAAAAAGTGTAGCTAGATTATTTGATAGTGAGAATTGGTCTAACATTTTTTTTTTTACAAAAACATTAAAAAACAACAATACGCCCACAAAAAAAGTGTTGTACATTAGTCGATAGTAAGAATTAGTCTTAAAAAAACAAACAAATAAAACAACACGAACACACAAAAAGTGTTACTTAAAGTGTCGATACTAAGAATTTGTCTAAAAAAAAAAATATATATATTATATATATATATATTTTTTTTTTTTTTTTTTTTTAAAACAATACGTGCACACAAAAAACAAAATCCGTCCTTCGGATGAGACGTTAAACCGAGGTCCTGACTCTCTGTGGTCATTAAAAATCCCAGGATGTCTTTCGAAAAAGAGTAGAGGTGTTACCACGGCATCCTGGCCAAACTAGCCCATTGGCCTCCGACCATCATGGCCTCCTAATCATCCCCATACACTGATTGGCTGCATCACTCTGTCTCCTCTCCACCAGTAAGCTGGTGTGTGGTGGGCGCTCTGGCGCACTATGGCTGCCGTCGCATCATCCAAGTTGATGCTGCACATTGGTGGTGGATGAGGAGATAGCCCCTTACTATGTAAAGCGCTTTGAGTGTCTAGTAAAGCGCTATATAAATGTAACTAATTATTATTATTATTATTAAAAAGTGTTGCTAGATTAGTCGATAGTGAGAATTGGTCTAAAAAAAAAAACAAAAAAAAAACTAAAAACATTAAGCGCACACAACAAGTGTTGCTAGATTAGTCGATAGTGAGAATTGGTCTAAAAAAAAATATATATATATATATATATTTTAAACAACAATACGCATACACAAAAAGTGTTGCTAGATTATTCAAAAGTGAAAATTGGTCTGAATATTTATTTATTTATTTATTTTTTGTTAAAAAAAACAATACGCCGACACAAAAGGTGTTGCTAAATTAGTCGATAGTGAGAATTGGTCTAAAAAAAATATTTTTACAAAAACATAAAAAAACAACAATAAAAAAAACAAACACCCACACAAAAAGTGTTGCTAGATTATTCGATAGTGTGAATTGGTCTAAAAAAAAATATTTTTTACAAAAAAATCAAAAAACAATAAAATGCTAAAGTAGTCGATAGTGAGAATTGGTCTGAAATAGATTTTTACAAAAAATTAAAAAACAAACAAAAAACAATACGCGCACACAAAACGTGTTGCTAGATTAGTTGATAGTGAGAACTGGTCCAAAAAAATATATATATATATATATATATATATATATATATATATATATATATAATACAGGCACACAAAAATTGTTGCTAGATTAGTCGATAGTGAATTTCTCAATTTTTATTTTTTACAAAACATTACAAAACAACAATAGAATTTCTCTTAAAAAATTTGTATTTTTTTTTTTAAACTACAACACGCACACACAAAAAGTATTGCTAGATAAGTCGATAGTGAGAATTGGTATACATTTTTTTTTTTACAAAAACATTAAAAAACAACAACACGCCCACAAAAAAAGTGTTGCTAGATTAGTCGATAGTGAGAATTTGTCCAAAAAAAAAAACGGCGCAACCAACAAAACACCTACTACACGCACACACACAAAGTGTTGCTAGATTAGTCGATATTGAGAATTGGTCTAAAACATTTTTTTACAAAAACATTAAAAAACAACAGCACCCCTAAAAAGAATAGGGATTTAACTGATCCTGCAAATTTTAGACCGATAAGCCTCATTAACATGGACTGTAAGGTGTTGGCAAAAATTCCTCACGGCTGGAGAAGGTTCTACCAGGTATAATTCACAAGGACCAAGTGAGCTTCATCAAGGGAAGGTCATCAGCTGATAATATGCGGAGGCTTATGCATCTGATGTGGCTAAACGCTTCAGAGAACATTCCAATCGCAGCTATATCCTTAGATGCCGAAAAGGCTTTCGACAGGGTGGAGTGGGGCTTTTTGACCTCAGCCCTGGCAAACTTTGGGTTTGGTCATATTTTTAGGACATGGGTTAGCTTATTATATAAAAATCCTAGAGCGGCAGTGATGACAAATGGCATGACTTCCCCGTTTTTTACGATCTCAAGGGGCACTCGTCAGGGATGCCCATTGTCCCCGTTATTATTCACAATAGTGTTAGAGCCACTGGCCATTATGATTAGGGCAGACCCAAACATTAAGGGAGTAAGGGGGGTAGAGGAGGGGATGGCACACAAATTAATGCTATATGCAGATGATATTTTATTGTTATCTCGTGACCCTCTCAAATCTTTACCTCCATTAATGAGAACTATTCAGTTATATGCAAATGTGTCAGGATACAAAATAAACTGGGAGAAATCTGAGGCTATGCCAATATCTAGAACATGTCATTCCTATACAGTGACCCAATTGGCTTTAAATGGATTCCAAAGGGTATGAAGTATCTTGGGGTTAAATTAACTCAGAATTTGGAAGATATAATGATGTTGAATTATGACCCACTGCTGTCAAATATAAAAAATAATGTGGACAAATGGGAACAGCTGAAACTTTCTTTGTGGGGTAAAGTGAATGTTGTCAAAATGGTTATTGCTCCACAGTTCAATTATATATCCATGATGATACCTGTGAACATTCCAGACCCTATCTTTAAAAGATATGATACAATTATCAAGGATTTTCTGTGGGAAGGAAAAAGACCTCGGATTAAAATGAATAAATTGATTTCTCCAAGGGACAAGGGGGGCCTTGGGTTACCAGATGTGAGGATGTACAATTTCTCTTTTGAAATGGCCAAACTGGCTAAACATTGGAAGGAGACAGACTCTGAGCTGGACTGGATCAAAATAGAACAGAAACTGTCCTCACCATTTCATCCCATAAGTATTCTTTCGCAAAGCTCTGGAGCTAAATGGCACTCAAATCCAGTAATAACGCACTCAAGACACGTCTGGAGCAAAATGCATAAACTGTGTAAGACATCACATCACAAAGAGTCATATGCTTCATTGTGGAAAAAATCCTGAAATCTGTATAGGCAAAACAGGGGTGTTCTGGAAACAATGGCAGCTTAAAGGGGTAACTGTAATCTATATGAGGATGGAATTTTTATGTCATATTCTGAATTGGTGAAAAAATATAATATTCTGTGATAAGGACATTTTTGGAAGTATCTGCAGATCAGACACTGTGTTAAGAACAAATTTAATGCAAGTGACAACCCTGTGTATGCCTATTTTAAGTTACCATGTGAAACTCAAACTGCTTCAATGTGTTACAAATTAATGCTTAATGTAACTGCAGATACTTGTAATAACCTGAAAACAATATGGCAGAAGGATTTGGGGATTAATATTCATGATAATGACTGGTTGGACAACCTATCTAATGTGGGTAAGAACATAAGGGATGCTAGGGGAAAATACATTCATTACAAAATAGTACATATATATATTATTATACGCCATCTAGACTTTACAGGATGGGTATAGCTGGAAATAGTCTATGTTGGAAATGTAAAAAGAAGAGGGCACTTATTTACATATGATTTGGGAATGCTCTTTAGTTCAGCCATTTTGGCTTAAAATTCAGAGAATATTTGAAGAGTGGTTGGGCTTTAATTTACCTGTAAAACCACAACTATGCCTTCTTGGAGATAAATCAGTGGTACCTAACATAGCAAAAAATTAATTTACCCTTATTAAGATTGGCACAGCTGCCAGGCACTCAATTTTCTTACGCAATTGGAAATGCCCCAAAACCCCTGATTTGAAAGATTGGATTGATGGAATTATTGAAATTGCATCATATGAGTGCATGTTGGGAAGATTGCAGTGTGAGGGAAACATGAAAAAAACATGGGATTGTACATGGGGTACAAAAATTGTTACTAGATTAGTCGATAGTGAGCATTGGTCTAAAAAAATTTAAATAAAAAAAACATAAACCAACACGCACACACAAAAAGTGTAGCTAGATTAGTTGATAGTGAGAATTGGTCTAACATTTTTTTTTTACAAAAACATTAAAAAACAACAATACGCCCACACAAAAAGTGTTGCTACATTAGTCGATAGTAAGAATTAGTTTTAAAAAAACAAACAAAACAAACACACAAAAAGTCGATAGTAAGAATGTCTAAAAAAAAAAAATATTTATATATTTTTTTTTAAACAATACGCGCGCACAAAAAGTGTTGCTAGATTAGTCGATCGTGAGAATGTAAAAAAAAAAATGATACAACAACACGCACACACAAAAGAGTTGCTAGATTAGTCGATAGTGAGAATTGGTCTAAAAAAAAAAAAAACATAAAAAACATTAAGCGCACACAACAAGTGTTGCTAGATTAGTCGATAGTGAGAATTGGTCTAATATATATATATATTATTATTTTATTTTTTTTTTTTTTAACAACAATACGCGTACACAAAAATTGTTGCTAGATTAGTCAAAAGTGAAAATTGGTCTGGAATTTATTTATTAATTTTTTGTTAAAAAAACAATACGCCGACACAAAAGGTGTTGCTAAATTTGTCTATAGTGAGAATTGGTCTAAAAAAAATATTTTACTAAAACATTAAAAAGCAACAATACACCCACACAAAAAGTGTTGCTAGATTAGTCATTAGTGAGAATTTGTCTAAAAAAACCAAACAAACGAAAAAAAAACATGCGCACACACAAAAAGTGTTGCTCGATTAGTCGATAGTGAGAATTTGTCAAAAAAAATTGTAATACAAGAATAAAAAAAAACAATACGCGTACACAAAACGTGTTGCTAGATTAGTTGATAGTGAGAACTGGTCCAAAAAATTATTATATATATATAATACACGCACACAAAAAGTGTTGCTAGATTAGTCGATAGTGAGAATTTGTCAAAAAAAATTTTTTATTTTTAAATAAAAAAAACCCACAACACGCACACACAAAAAGTGTTGGTAGATTAGTCGATAGAGAGAATTTGTCTATTTATTTTTTTTTACAAAAACATTACAAAACAACAATATGCCCATACAAAAAGTGTTGCTGCTAGATTAGTCGATAAAGAGAATTTGTCTAAAAAAATGTTTTTACAAAAACATAAAAAAACAACAACAAGCGCACAAAAAAAAGTGTTGCTAGATTAGTCGATAGTGAGAATTTGCCAAAAAAAAAACAAGCGAAACCAAAAAAAATCCTACTACAGGCACACACAAAAAGTGTTGATAGATTAGTCGATATTGAGGATTGGTCTAAAATATTTTTTTACAAAAATATTAAAAAACAACAGCACACGCACACAAAAAGTGTTGATAGATTCGTCGATAGTGAGAATTGGTCTAAAACATTTTTTTACAAAAACATAAAAAAAACTGCAACACCTGTACACAAAAAGTATTGCTATATTAGTCGATAGTGAAAATTTTTCACTAAAAATAAATAAAATAACACACGCACACACAAAACGTGTTGCTAGTTTAGTCGATAATGGGAATTGGTCTAAAATGTTCTGTTTTACAAAAACACTAAAAAACAACAATATTCCCACACAAAAAGTGTTGCTAGATTAGTCGATAGTGAGAATATCTCTAAAAAAAACTAACAAAAAACAACAATACGCCCATACACAAAGTGTTGCTAGATTAGTCGATAGCGAGAAATGGTCAAAAAAATTATTTTTTTTTATTAAATTAAAATACAATACGAGCGCAAAAAAAAGTGTTGCTAGATTAGTCGATAGAGAGAATTGGTCTAAAACATTTTTTTACAAAAACATTAAAAAAAACAACACGCGCACACAAAGAGTGTTGCTAGATTAGTCGATAGTGAGAATTGGTCTAAACATTTTTTTTTACAAAAACATTAAAAAAACAACAATACGCCCACACAAAAAGTGTTGCTAGATTAGTCGATAGTGAGAATTGGTCTATTTTTTTTTTTTTTAAAAAATTAATAGAAAAAAACAACAACACGCACACATAAAAAGTGTTGTTAGATTAGTCGATAGTGAGAATTGGTTCAAAAATTTTTTTTACAAAAAACATTAAAAAACAACAATACGCCACACAAAAGTGTTGCTAGATAGGTCGAAAGTTAAAATTGGTCTGAAAACCTATAATAATTTTTTTTGTTAAAAACAACAACACGCACACGCAAAAATTGTTGGTAGATTAGTCGATTTTTGATAATTGGTCTAAAATTTTTTTTTATAAAAAAAACAAACACACACAAAAAATGTTGCTAGATTAGTCGATAGTGAGAATTGGTCAAAAAATCTTTTTTTTCCCCAAAATCATTAAAAAACAACAATATGCGCACACAAAAATTGTTGCTAGATTAGTCGATAGTGAGAATTGGTCTAAAAAAACTTTTTTTTAAATAAAAAAAACATAAACCAACACGCACACACAAAAAGTGTAGTTAGATTATTTGATAGTGAGAATTGGTCTAACATTTTTTTTTTTACAAAAACATTAAAAAACAACAATACGCCCACAAAAAAAGTGTTGTACATTAGTCGATAGTAAGAATTAGTCTTAAAAAAACAAACAAATAAAACAACACGAACACACAAAAAGTGTTACTTAAAGTGTCGATACTAAGAATTTGTCTAAAAAAAAATATATATATATATATATATATTTTTTTTTTTAAACAATACGTGCACACAAAAAACAAAATCCGTCCTTCGGATGAGACGTTAAACCGAGGTCCTGACTCTCTGTGGTCATTAAAAATCCCAGGATGTCTTTCGAAAAAGAGTAGAGGTGTTACCACGGCATCCTGGCCAAACTAGCCCATTGGCCTCCGACCATCATGGCCTCCTAATCATCCCCATACACTGATTGGCTGCATCACTCTGTCTCCTCTCCACCAGTAAGCTGGTGTGTGGTGGGCGCTCTGGCGCACTATGGCTGCCGTCGCATCATCCAAGTTGATGCTGCACATTGGTGGTGGATGAGGAGATAGCCCCTTACTATGTAAAGCGCTTTGAGTGTCTAGTAAAGCGCTATATAAATGTAACTAATTATTATTATTATTATTAAAAAGTGTTGCTAGATTAGTCGATAGTGAGAATTGGTCTAAAAAAAAAAAAAAAAAAAAAAAAAAAAAAACATTAAGCGCACACAACAAGTGTTGCTAGATTAGTCGATAGTGAGAATTGGTCTAAAAAAAATATATATATATATATATATATTTAAACAACAATACGCATACACAAAAAGTGTTGCTAGATTATTCAAAAGTGAAAATTGGTCTGAATATTTATTTATTTATTTATTTTTTGTTAAAAAAAACAATACGCCGACACAAAAGGTGTTGCTAAATTAGTCGATAGTGAGAATTGGTCTAAAAAAAATATTTTTACAAAAACATAAAAAAACAACAATACACCCACACAAAAAGTGTTGCTAGATTATTCGATAGTGTGAATTGGTCTAAAAAAATATTTTTTACAAAAACATCAAAAAACAATAAAATGCTAAAGTAGTCGATAGTGAGAATTGGTCTGAAATAGATTTTTACAAAAAATTAAAAAACAACAATACGCGCACACAAAACGTGTTGCTAGATTAGTTGATAGTGAGAACTGGTCCAAAAAAATTATATATATATATATATATATATATATATATATATATATATATATATATATATATACAGGCACACAAAAATTGTTGCTAGATTAGTCGATAGTGAGAATTTCTCTTAAAAATTTGTATTTTTTTTTTAAACTACAACACGCACACACAAAAAGTATTGCTAGATAAGTCGATAGTGAGAATTGGTATACATTTTTTTTTTACAAAAACATTAAAAAACAACAACACGCGCACAAAAAAAGTGTTGCTAGATTAGTCGATAGTGAGAATTTGTCCAAAAAAAAAAACGACGCAACCAACAAAACACCTACTACACGCACACACACAAAGTGTTGCTAGATTAGTCGATATTGAGAATTGGTCTAAAACATTTTTTTACAAAAACATTAAAAAACAACAGCACCCCTAAAAAGAATAGGGATTTAACTGATCCTGCAAATTTTAGACCGATAAGCCTCATTAACATGGACTGTAAGGTGTTGGCAAAAATTCCTCACGGCTGGAGAAGGTTCTACCAGGTATAATTCACAAGGACCAAGTGGGCTTCATCAAGGGAAGGTCATCAGCTGATAATATGCGGAGGCTTATGCATCTGATGTGGCTAAACGCTTCAGAGAACATTCCGATCGCAGCTATATCCTTAGATGCCGAAAAGGCTTTCTACAGGGTGGAGTGGGGCTTTTTGACCTCAGCCCTGGCAAACTTTGGGTTTGGTCATATTTTTAGGACATGGGTTAGCTTATTATATAAAAATCCTAGAGCGGCAGTGATGACAAATGGCATGACTTCCCCGTTTTTTACGATCTCAAGGGGCACTCGTCAGGGATGCCCATTGTCCCCGTTATTATTCACAATAGTGTTAGAGCCACTGGCCATTATGATTAGGGCAGACCCAAACATTAAGGGAGTAAGGGGGGTAGAGGAGGGGATGGAACACAAATTAATGCTATATGCAGATGATATTTTATTGTTATCTCGTGACCCTCTCAAATCTTTACCTCCATTAATGAGAACTATTCAGTTATATGCAAATGTGTCAGGATACAAAATAAACTGGGAGAAATCTGAGGCTATGCCAATATCTAGAACATGTCATTCCTATACAGTGACCCAATTTGGCTTTAAATGGATTCCAAAGGGTATGAAGTATCTTGGGGTTAAATTAACTCAGAATTTGGAAGATATAATGATGTTGAATTATGACCCACTGCTGTCAAATATAAAAAATAATGTGGACAAATGGGAACAGCTGAAACTTTCTTTGTGGGGTAAAGTGAATGTTGTCAAAATGGTTATTGCTCCACAGTTCAATTATATATCCATGATGATACCTGTGAACATTCCAGACCCTATCTTTAAAAGATATGATACAATTATCAAGGATTTTCTGTGGGAAGGAAAAAGACCTCGGATTAAAATGAATAAATTGATTTCTCCAAGGGACAAGGGGGGCCTTGGGTTACCAGATGTGAGGATGTACAATTTCTCTTTTGAAATGGCCAAACTGGCTAAACATTGGAAGGAGACAGACTCTGAGCTGGACTGGATCAAAATAGAACAGAAACTGTCCTCACCATTTCATCCCATAAGTATTCTTTCGCAAAGCTCTGGAGCTAAATGGCACTCAAATCCAGTAATAACGCACTCAAGACACGTCTGGAGCAAAATGCATAAACTGTGTAAGACATCACATCACAAAGAGTCATATGCTTCATTGTGGAAAAATCCTGAAATCTGTATAGGCAAAACAGGGGTGTTCTGGAAACAATGGCAGCTTAAAGGGGTAACTGTAATTGGCAATCTATATGAGGATGGAATTTTTATGTCATATTCTGAATTGGTGAAAAAATATAATATTCTGTGATAAGGACATTTTTGGAAGTATCTGCAGATCAGACACTGTGTTAAGAACAAATTTAATGCAAGTGACAACCCTGTGTATGCCTATTTTAAGTTACCATGTGAAACTCAAACTGCTTCAATGTGTTACAAATTAATGCTTAATGTAACTGCAGATACTTGTAATAACCTGAAAACAATATGGCAGAAGGATTTGGGGATTAATATTCATGATAATGACTGGTTGGACAACCTATCTAATGTGGGTAAGAACATAAGGGATGCTAGGGGAAAATTAATTCATTACAAAATAGTACATATATATATTATTATACGCCATCTAGACTTTACAGGATGGGTATAGCTGGAAATAGTCTATGTTGGAAATGTAAAAAAGAAGAGGGCACTTATTTACATATGATTTGGGAATGCTCTTTAGTTCAGCCATTTTGGCTTAAAATTCAGAGAATATTTGAAGAGTGGTTGGGCTTTAATTTACCTGTAAAACCACAACTATGCCTTCTTGGAGATAAATCAGTGGTACCTAACATAGCAAAAAATGAATTTACCCTTATTAAGATTGGCACAGCTGCCAGGCACTCAATTTTCTTACGCAATTGGAAATGCCCCAAAACCCCTGATTTGAAAGATTGGATTGATGGAATTATTGAAATTGCATCATATGAGTGCATGTTGGGAAGATTGCAGTGTGAGGGAAACATGAAAAAAACATGGGATTGTACATGGGGTACAAAAATTGTTACTAGATTAGTCGATAGTGAGCATTGGTCTAAAAAAATTTAAATAAAAAAAACATAAACCAACACGCACACACAAAAAGTGTAGCTAGATTAGTTGATAGTGAGAATTGGTCTAACATTTTTTTTTTACAAAAACATTAAAAAACAACAATACGCCCACAGTGTTGCAAAGTCGAAGTGTTGTTTTAAAAAAACAAACAAAACAAACACACAAAAAGTGTTACTTGATTAGTCGATAGTAAGAATTTGTCTAAAAAAAAAATATTTATATATTTTTTTTAAACAATACGCGCGCACAAAAAGTGTTGCTAGATTAGTCGATCGTGAGAATGTAAAAAAAAAAATGATACAACAACACGCACACACAAAAGAGTTGCTAGATTAGTCGATAGTGAGAATTGGTCTAAAAAAAAAAAAACATAAAAAACATTAAGCGCACACAACAAGTGTTGCTAGATTAGTCGATAGTGAGAATTGGTCTAATATATATATATATATATATATATTTTTTTTTTTTTTGTTTTTTTTTTTTAAACAACAATACGCGTACACAAAAATTGTTGCTAGATTAGTCAAAAGTGAAAATTGGTCTGGAATTTATTTATTTATTTTTTGTTAAAAAAAACAATACGCCGACACAAAAGGTGTTGCTAAATTAGTCTATAGTGAGAATTGGTCTAAAAAAAATTTTTTTTTTACTAAAACATTAAAAAACAACAATACACCCACACAAAAAGTGTTGCTAGATTAGTCATTAGTGAGAATTTGTCTAAAAAAACAAACAAACGAAAAAAAAACATGCGCACACAAAAAGTGTTGCTCGATTAGTCGATAGTGAGAATTTGTCAAAAAAAATTGTAATACAAGAATAAAAAAAACAATACGCGTACACAAAAAGTGTTGCTAGATTAGTTGATAGTGAGAACTGGTCCAAAAAATTATTATATATATATAATACACGCACACAAAAAGTGTTGCTAGATTAGTCGATAGTGAGAATTTGTCAAAAAAAATATTTTATTTTTAAATAAAAAAAACCACAACACGCACACACAAAAAGTGTTGGTAGATTAGTCGATAGAGAGAATTTGTCTATTTTTTTTTTTTACAAAAACATTACAAAACAACAATATGCCCATACAAAAAGTGTTGCTGCTAGATTAGTCGATAAAGAGAATTTGTCTAAAAAAATGTTTTTACAAAAACATAAAAAAACAACAACAAGCGCACAAAAAAAAGTGTTGCTAGATTAGTCGATAGTGAGAATTTGCCAAAAAAAAAACAAGCGAAACCAAAAAAATTCCTACTACAGGCACACACAAAAAGTGTTGATAGATTAGTCGATATTGAGGATTGGTCTAAAATATTTTTTTACAAAAATATTAAAAAACAACAGCACACGCACACAAAAAGTGTTGCTAGATTAGTCGATAGTGAGAATTGGTCTAAAACATTTTTTTACAAAAACATAAAAAAAACTGCAACACCCGTACACAAAAAGTATTGCTATATTAGTCGATAGTGAAAATTTTTCACAAAAAATAAATAAAATAACACACGCACACACAAAACGTGTTGCTAGTTTAGTCGATAATGGGAATTGGTCTAAAATGTTCTGTTTTACAAAAACACTAAAAAACAACAATATTCCCACACAAAAAGTGTTGCTAGATTAGTCGATAGTGAGAATATCTCTAAAAAAACTAACAAAAAACAACAATACGCCCATACACAAAGTGTTGCTAGATTAGTCGATAGCGAGAAATGGTCAAATTTTTTTTTTTTTTTTTATTAAATTAAAATACAATACGAGCGCACAAAAAGTGTTGCTAGATTAGTAGATAGTGAGAATTTGTCTAAAACATTTTTTTTACAAAAACATTAAAAAACAACAACACGCGCACACAAATAGTGTTGCTAGATTAGTCGATAGTGAAAATTTGTCTAATTTTTTTTTTTTTACAAAAACATTAAAAAACAACAATATACCCACACAAAAAAGTGTTGCTGCTAGATTAGTCGATAGTGAGAATTGGTCTAAAAAAATTTTTTTTTTTTTTACAAAAACATTAAAAAACAACATTACGCCCACACAAAAAGTGTTGCTAGATTAGTCGATAGTGAGAATTTGTCTAAAAAAATTTTTTTTTTTACAAAAATATTAAAAAACAACAATATGCGCAAACAAAAAGTGTTGCTAGATTATTTGATAGTGAGAATTGGTCTAAAACATTTTTTTACAAAAACATTAAAAAACTACAACAAGCACACACAAAAAGTATTGCTAGATTAGTCGATAGTGAGAATTTGTCTACAATTTTTTTTTTTTACAAAAACATAAAAAAACAATAAGATGCTAGATTAGTCGATAGTGAGAATTGGTCTGAATCTTTTTTTTCAAAAACATTCAAAAACAACAACACACAAAAATTGTTGCTATTTTAGTCGATATTGAGAATTGGTCAAAACTTTTTTTATATAAAAAAACAACAACATGCGCACACAAAACGTATTGCTAGATTAGTCGATAGTGAGAATTTGTCTAAAAATACAAAACAAAACAAAAAACACAACAACACGCACACAATAAAAGTGTTGCTAGATTTTAGTCGATAGTGAGAAATGGTCTAAAATATTTTTTTTACAAAAGCATTAAAAAACTACAATACGCCAACACAAAAAATTGTTGCTAGATTATTCGATAGTGAGAATTGGTCTAAAAAAATGTTTTACAAACAAAAAAAATACAACAATACGCGCATACAAAAAGTGTTGCTAGATTAGTCGATATTGAGAATTAGTCTGAAAAAAAAATAATTTTACAAAAAAAATGTGAAAACAACAATAAGCGCACACAAAAAGTGTTGCTAAATTAGTCTATAGTGAGAATTGGTCTAAAAAAAATATTTTTACAAAAACATTAAAAAACAACAATACACCCACACAAAAAGTGTTGCTAGATTAGTCAATAGTGAGAATTTGTCTAAAAAAAACAAACAAACGAAAAAAAAACATGCACACACAAAAAGTGTTGCTTGATTAGTCGATAGTGAGAATTTGTCAAAAAAAATTGTAATAAAAGAATAAAAACAAAACAATACACCCACACAAAAAGTGTTGCTAGATTAGTCATTAGTGAGAATTTGTCTAAAAAAAACAAACAAACGAAAAAAAAACATGCACACACAAAAAGTGTTGCTAGATTATTCGATAGTGTGAATTGGTCTAAAAAAATTTTTTTTTTACAAAAACATTAAAAAACAATAATATGCTAAAGTAGTCGATCGTGAGAATTGGTCTAAAATAGATTTTTTACAACAATACGCGCACACGAAACGTGTTGCTAGATTAGTTGATTGTGAGAACTGGTCCAAAAAAAAAAAAAAAAATATATATATATATATATATATATATAATACACGCACACAAAAAGTGTTGCTAGATTAGTCGATAGTGAGAATTTGTCAAAAAAATTTTTATTTTATTTTTAAATAAAAAAAAACACAACACGCACACACAAAAAGTGTTGGTAGATTAGTCGATAGAGAGAATGTCTAAAAAAAAAATTTTACAAAAAAAATGAAAAACAACAATATGTGCACACAAGACGTGTTGCTAGATCAGTTGATAGTGACAATTGGTCTAAAAAAACAAAAAAAACTCCAACACGCACACACAAAAAGTGTTGCTAGATTAGTCAATAGAGAGAATTGGTCAAAAAAAATAAATACAAAAATAAACAACAACAAGCGCACACATTTTTTTTTTAGATTAGTCGATAGTGAGAATTGGTCTAAAAAAGTTTTTTTTTTTTTTATTTAAAAAATAACAATACGCGCACAAAAAAAGTGTTGCTAGATTAGTCGATAGAGATAATTGGTCTAATTTTTTTTTTACAAAAACAATTAAAACACAACAATATGCGCACACAAGAAGTGTTGCTAGGTTTGTCAATAGTGAGAATTTGTCTAAAAATTATTCTTTTTTTTAAATAAAAAAAACACAACATGCACACACAAAAATTGTTGCTGCTAGATTAGTCGATAGTGAGAATTGGTCAAAACATTTTTTTTAAAAAAAAAAAAAAAAAAAAAAAATACAAACAATAAGCGCACACAAACAGTGTTGCTAGATTAGTCGATAGTGAGAATTGGTCTAAAACATTTTTTTTACAAAAACATAAAAAAACAACAATACGCCCACAGAAAAAGTGTTGCTAGATTAGTCGATAGTGAGAATTTGTCTAAAAAAATGTTGTACAAAAAAATTACAAACCACCAATACACGCACACAAAAAGTTTTGCTAGATTAGTGGATAGTGAGAATGCCTAAAAAAAATGTTGTACAAAAAAATTACAAACCAACAATATACGCACACAAAAAGTGTTGCTAGATTAGTGAATAGTGAGAATTTGTCTAAAAATAAAGTTTTTTTCTGGCCCGAGCCACTTTACAAGCATGTCCAACTCCTCCCTAGCAGTTAGTTTGAAGTCTCTTGTCACACTCTGAAATTAGGTCTTCCACGCCCAATAATTTTCTGGACAGTCATCAAAACGTCAATAGCCCGCTATTCACTAATTCCCATTGTATCAGATATCTTGTTAAGTCAGTAGTCTCTAAAGGTCTCATTGGATAGTCTCTGAGAGAGGATTCAGGAGAGTTTGCATAGTGTGTGGAATAATGTGGAGCACTATAGTCTTTGCTGTCTCTTACGCTCACCTTTGGTGTTGAGACTTGAACTGTGTTACTCTGATAGAGATAGAGATGAAGAACCCTAGGAGCTCCCGGAGTAAACTGAGGGCATGTAGAACCTGGAACCTGCTGTGATGCTTGAGATATGGACTGCATGTGAACCCGTTCCTGGTTCTCTTGAGTCACAGAATGAGTATCCACGTACTCGCTGGTTCTTTGTGCTGCATCTTGAATAGTCAATCCTGAGAAATCCTTAAGCTGTTCCTCTGATTCAACTGCGGCTTCGTAAACTGCTGCCTTTTGTTTTTGTAACAAAGGCAAATTAGCTTCTAATTCTGCTTTTTCTTTCATTATCTTAGTCAAATTAGAATTAGTCATAAAAAAATAAAAAACAACATGCACACACAAAAAGTGTTGCTAGATTAGTCGATAGTGAGAATTGGTCAAAAAAAAAAACACCAACACACAAACACAAAAAGTGTAGCTAGATTAGTCGATAGTGAGAATTGGTCTAAAAATATTTTTTTACAAAAACATTCAAAAACTACTACACGCACAGACAAAAAGTGTTGCTAGATTAGTCGATAGTGAGAATTGGTCTAAAAATATTGTTTACAAAAACATTAATAAACTACTACACGCACACATAAAAAGTGTTGCTTGAGATATAGATTACCCGTTCCTGGTCGATAGTGAGAATTGGTCTAAACATTGAGAAATTTCTTTACAACTGCGGCTTCGTAAACTGCTGCCTTTTGTTTTTTAACAAAGGCAAAATAATTCTGCTTTTTCTTTCAACAATATGCCCACACAAAAAGTGTTGCTAGATTAGTCGATAGTGAGAATTTGTAAAAAAAAATAAAAAAAATCAATACGCACACACAAAAAGTGTTGCTAGATTAGTCGATAGTGAGAATTGGTCTGAAATATTTAATTTTACAAAAACATTAAAAAGCAACAATACGCCCACACAAAAGTCTTGTTAGACTAGTCGATATTGAGAATTTCTCAAAAAAAAAAATATTTAAAAAAGAAATAAAAAACAAAAACTATTTATAACATTTTTTTTAAATAACAATTCGCACACAAAGAGTGTTGCTAGATTAGACGATAATGAGAAATGGTCTAAAAAAACATTTTCATAAAAACAACAACAACAACAACACCGCACACACATAAAGTGTTTGCTAGATTAGTCGATAGAAAGAATTGGTCTAAAATTCTTTTTTTTTTTTACAAAATATTAAAAAACAACAATATGCACACAAAAAAAGTGTTGCTAGATTAGTCGGTAGTGAGAATTGGCCCAAATTTTTTTTTTTACAAAAACATTAAAAAACTAAAATACGCGCACACAAAACGTGTTGCCAGATTAGTCGATAGAAAGAATTTGTCTAAAAAAATAATGTCTAAATTTTTTTAAAACAACACGCACACACAAAAATTGTTGCTAGATTAGTCGATGGTGAGAATTGGTCTAAAAAAAAAAAAAAAAAAAAACTACAACACGCACATACAAAAAGTGTTGCTAGATTAGTCGATAGTGAGAATTGGTCTAAAAAAAAGGTTTTACAAATAACAAAACAAAAAAACAACAACACGCACACACAAACAGTTTTGCTAGATTAGTCGATAGTGAGAATTTGTCTAAAAAAATTTGTTTTTACAAAAAAAAATAAAAAAAATAATACGCCCACACACAAAGTGTTGCTAGATTAGTCGATCCTGAGATTTTGTCTAATTTTTTTTTTAAACAACAACAAATGCACACACAAAAAGTGAAAATTGTTCTAAAAACTTTTTTTTAAAAAAACATTTTAAAACAACAATACGCGCACACAAAAAGTGTTGCTAGATTATTCGACAATGAGAATTTGTCAAAAAAAATAAAAAACATGCACACACAAACAGTGTTGCTAGATTAGTCGATAGTGAGAATTGGTCTAAACATATTGTTTACAAAAACATTAATAAACTACCACACGCACACACAAAAAGTGTTGCTAGATTAGTCGATAGTGAGAATTGGTCTAAACATTTTTCTTTACAAAAACTTTAAATAACAACAATATGCCCACACAAAAAGTGTTGCTAGATTAGTCCATAGTGAGAATTTGTCTAAAAATATATATATATTTTTTGTTTTTAAAGAAACAACAACTCGCACACACAAAAAGTATTGCTCGGTTAGGTGATAGTGAGAACTGGTCTAAAAAAAATGTTTTACCAAAAAAAACAAAAACAACAAAAACAATAGGCGGACACAAAAAGTGTTGTTAGATTAGTCAGTCGATAGTTATAATTTGTCTAAATTATTTTTTTTACAAAAACATTAAAAAAACAACAATACGCCCACACAAAAAGTGTTGCTAGATTAGTCGATAGTGAGAATTGGTCTAAAAAAAAAATTTTTTTACAAAAAACATTAAAAAACAACAATACGCCCACACAAAAAGTGTTGCTAGATTAGTCGATAGTGAGAATTGGTCTAAAAAAAAATAAATATAAAAAAAAATTAAAAACACAATACGCGCACACAAAAAGTGTTGCTAGATTAGTCGATAGTGAGAATTTGTCTAAAAAAAAAGTTTTACCAAAAAAAAAAAACAAACGCACACACAAAAAGTGTTGCTAGATTAGTCGATAGTGAGAATTTGTCAAAAATGTTTTTTTTTTAAAAACTAAAAAACTAAACGCACACAAAAAAGTGTTGCTAGATTAGTCGATAGTGAGAATTGTCTAAAAAATATTTTTTACAAATCTTTTTACGAAGTTGTTATAAAAACAACAGAATGCCCACACAAAAAGTGTTGCTAGATTAGTCGATAGTGAGAATTGGTCTAAAAAATAAAAAATACGCACACACAAAAAGTGTTGCTAGATTAGTCGATAGTGAGAATTGGTCTAAAACATTTTTTTTACAAAAACATTAAAAACAACACGCCCACACAAAAAGTGTTGCTAGATTAGTCGATAGTGAGAATTTGTCAAAAAATAAATAAAAAATACGCACACACAAAAAGTGTTGCTAGATTAGTCGATAGTGAGAATTGGTCTAAAAATATTTTTTTTACAAAAACATTAAAAAAACAATACACCCACACAAAAAAGTGTTGCTAGATTAGTCAATAGTGAGAATTTGTCTAAAATGTTTTTTCCATAAAATAAAACAACAACACACACAAAAAGTGTTGCTAGATTAGTCGATAGTGAGAATTTGTCTAAAAAAAAAAACTAAAAAAAAACTACTACACGCACACAAAAAGTGTTGCTAGATTAGTCGATAGTGAGAATTGGTCTAACATTTTTTTTTTTACAAAAACTTTAAAAACAACAATATGCCACACAAAAAGTGTTGCTAGATTAGTCGATAGTGAGAATTTGTCTAAAATAAATAAATAAAAACAACAACATAACGCACACACAAAAGTGTTGCTAGATTAGTCGATAGTGAGAATTTGTCCAAAAAAAAAACATACAACAACAACACGCACACACAAAAAGTGTTGCTAGTTTTGTCGATAGTGAGAATTGTCTTTTTTTACAAAAACATAAAAAAACAAAATACGCCCACACAAAAAGTGTTGCTAGATTAGTCGATAGTGAGAATTGGTCTACAATAAATGTTTCATAAAAAATAAAACAACAACATGCACACACAAAAGTGTTGCTAGATTAGTCGATAGTGAGAATTGGTCTAAAAAAAACGTTTTACCAAAAAAAAAAAAAAAAAAAAACTAGATTAGTCGATAGTGAGAATTTGTCAAAAAATGTTTTTTTAAAAACTAAAAAACTTCTAAACGAACACAAAACAAGTGTTGCTAGATTCGTCGATAGTGATAATTGGTCTAAAAAATATTTTTTACAAATCTTTTTACGAAGTTGTTACGTTGTTACGAAAACAACAGAATGCCCACACAAAAAGTGTTGTAAATTAGTCGATAGTGAGAATTTGTCTAAAAAATAAAAAATACGCACACACAAAAAGTGTTGCTAGATTAGTCGATAGTGAGAATTGGTCTAAAAAATTTTTTTTACAAAAACATTAAAAACAGGAACACGCCCACACAAAAAGTGTTGCTAGATTGGTTGATAGTGAGAATTTGTCAAAAAATAAATAAAAAATGCGCACACACAAAAAGTGTTGCTAGTTTAGTTGATAGTGAGAAATGGTCTAAAATATATAATTTTTTTACAAAAACATAAAAAAAACAAAATACACCCACACAAAAAAGTGCTGCTAGATTAGTCAATAGTGAGAATTTGTCAAAAAATTTTTTTTTCAAAAATAAAACAACAACACACACAAAATGTGTTGCTAGATTAGTCGATAGTGAGAATTTGTCTAAAAAAAAAAAAAAAAAAAAAAACTACTACACGCATACAAAAAAAGTGTTCCTAGATTAGTCAATAGTGAGAATTGGACTACAATTTTTTTTTTACAAAAACTTTAGAAAACAACAATATGCCCACAAAAAAGTGTTGCTAAATTAGTCGATAGTGAGAATTTGTCTAAAAAAATAAATAAAAACAACAACATAACGCACACACTAAAAGTGTTGCTAGATTAGTCGATAGTGAGAATTTGTCCAAAAAAAACATACAACAACAACACGCACACACAAAAAGTGTTGCTAGTTTTGTCAATAGTGAGAATTGATATTTTTTTTTTTTACAAAAACATTAAAAAACAGAAATACGCCCACACAAAAAGTGTTGCTAGATTAGTCGATAGTGAGAATTGGTCTACAATAAATGTTTCATAAAAAATAAAACAACAACATGCACACACAAAAGTGTTGCTAGATTAGTCGATAGTGAGAATTGGTCTAAAAAAAAATTAATAAAAAAAAACAACAACAACACGCTGACACAAAAAGTGTTGCTAGATTAGTCGATAGTGAGAATTGGTCTAAAAAAAATTTTCACAAAAAAATTACATAAAAACAACTACAATACGCGCACACATAAAGTGTTTTTAGATTAGTCGATAGTGAGAATTGGTCTAAAAAAAATTACAAAAAAAAAAATACTAAACGCACACAAAAAAAGTGTTGCTAGATTAGTCGATAGTGAGAATTGGTCTAAAAAAATGTTTCACAAAAAAATTACATAAAAACAACTACAATACGCGCACACATAAAGTGTTTTTAGATTAGTCGATTGTGAGAATTTGTCTAAAAAAAATTACAAAAAAACTACTAAACGCACACAAAAAAAGTGTTGCTACATTAGTCGATAGTGAGAATTGGCCTAAACATTTTTTTTTTATACAAAAAACTTTAGAAAACTACAATATGCCCAAACAAAAGCTGTTGCTAAATTAGTCGATAGTGAGAATTTGTCTAAAACATTTTTTTACAAAAACATTAAAAAAACATTAATACGCCCACACAAAAAGTGTTGCTAGTTTAGTCGATAGTGAGAATTGGTCTAAAACAAAAAAATAAACAAAAACTACAACACACACACACACAAAAAGTGTTGTTAGATTAGTCGATAGTGAGAATTTGTCTAAAAAAAATGTTTTTACCAAAAAATTAAAAAGCAACAATATGCGCACACAAAAACTGTTGCTAGATTAGTCGATAGTGAGAATTGGTCTAAAAAAAGGTTTTACAAATAACAAAACAAAAAAACAACAACACGCACACACAAACAGTTTTGCTAGATTAGTCGATAGTGAGAATTTGTCTAAAAAAATGTTTTTACAAAAAAAAAATAATAATAATAATACGCCCACACACAAAGTGTTGCTAGATTAGTCGATCCTGAGATTTTGTCTAATTTTTTTTTTAAACAACAACAAATGCACACACAAAAAGTGTTGCTAGATTAGTCGATAGTGAAAATTGTTCTAAAAACTTTTTTTTACAAAAAACATTTTAAAACAACAATACGCGCACACAAAAAGTGTTGCTAGATTATTCTACAATGAGAATTTGTAAAAAAAAATTAAAAACGCACACACAAACAGTGTTGCTAGATTAGTCGATAGTGAGAATTGGTCTAAAAATATTGTTTACAAAAACATTAATAAACTACCACACGCACACACAAAAAGTGTTGCTAGATTAGTCGATAGTGAGAATTGGTCTAAACATTTTTCTTTACAAAAACTTTAAATAACAACAATATGCCCACACAAAAAGTGTTGCTAGATTAGTCCATAGTGAGAATTTGTCTAAAAAATATATATATTTTTTTGTTTTTAAAGAAACAACAGCTCGCACACACAAAAAGTATTGCTCGATTAGGTGATAGTGAGAACTGGTCTAAAAAAAATGTTTTACAAAAAAAAAAAAAAAAAAAAAACAATAGGCGGACACAAAAAGTGTTGTTAGATTAGTCAGTCGATAGTTATAATTTGTCTAAAATACATTTTTACACAAACATAAAAAAACAATAATACGCCCACTCAAAAAGTGTTGCTAGATTAGCCGATAGTGAGAATTGGTCTAAAAAAAAAATTTATAAAAAAATGTAAAAACAGCAATACGCGCGCACAAAAAGTGTTGCTAGATTAGTCGATAGTGAGAATTTGTCTAAAAAAAAACGTTTTACCAAAAAAATAAAATAAAAACAACTAGATTAGTCGATAGTGAGAATTTGTCAAAAAAAATGTTTTTTTAAAAACTAAAAAACTACTAAACGAACACAAAACAAGTGTTGCTAGATTCGTCGATAGTGATAATTGGTCTAAAAAATATTTTTTTACAAATCTTTTTACGAAGTTGTTACGTTGTTACGAAAACAACAGAATGCCCACACAAAAAGTGTTGGAAATTAGTCGATAGTGAGAATTTGTCTAAAAAATAAAAAATAAGCACACACAAAAAGTGTTGCTAGATTAGTCGATAGTGAGAATTGGTCTAAACATTTTTTTTACAAAAACATTAAAAACAGGAACACGCCCACACAAAAAGTGTTGCTAGATTGGTTGATAGTGAGAATTTGTCAAAAAATAAATAAAAAATGCGCACACACAAAAAGTGTTGCTAGTTTAGTTGATAGTGAGAAATGGTCTAAAATATATTTATTTTTTACAAAAACATTAAAAAACAAAAATACACCCACACAAAAAAGTGCTGCTAGATTAGTCAATAGTGAGAATTGGTCTAATTTTTTTTTCATAAAATAAAACAACAACACACACAAAATGTGTTGCTAGATTAGTCGATAGTGAGAATTTGTCTAAAACAAAAAACAAAAAAAAAACTACTACACGCATACAAAAAAAGTGTTCCTAGATTAGTCAATAGTGAGAATTGGACTACAATTTTTTTTTT
Source organism: Ptychobarbus kaznakovi (assembly GCA_027422405.1). Lineage (NCBI taxonomy): Eukaryota > Metazoa > Chordata > Actinopteri > Cypriniformes > Cyprinidae > Ptychobarbus > Ptychobarbus kaznakovi. Next base: position 42,640 of record JAPDDN010000659.1, on the reverse strand, counting down.
TTACAAAAACTTTAGAAAACAACAATATGCCCACAAAAAAGTGTTGCTAAATTAGTCGATAGTGAGAATTTGTCTAAAAAAATAAATAAAAACAACAACATAACGCACACACTAAAAGTGTTGCTAGATTAGTCGATAGTGAGAATTTGTCCAAAAAAAACATACAACAACAACACGCACACACAAAAAGTGTTGCTAGTTTTGTCAATAGTGAGAATTGATAATTTTTTTTTTTTTACAAAAACATTAAAAAAACAGAAATACGCCCACACAAAAAGTGTTGCTAGATTAGTCGATAGTGAGAATTGGTCTACAATAAATGTTTCATCAAAAATAAAACAACAACATGCACACACAAAAGTGTTGCTAGATTAGTCGATAGTGAGAATTGGTCTAAAAACTAAATTAATTAAAAAAAAAACAACAACACGCTGACACAAAAAGTGTTGCTAGATTAGTCGATAGTGAGAATTGGTCTAAAAAAAATGTTTCACAAAAAAATTACATAAAAACAACTACAATACGCGCACACATAAAGTGTTTTTAGATTAGTCGATTGTGAGAATTTGTCAAAAAAAAAATACAAAAAAACCTACTAAACGCACACAAAAAAAGTGTTGATAGATTAGTCGATAGTGAGAATTGGTCTAAAAAAAAATTTCACAAAAAAAATTACATAAAAACAACTACAATACGCGCACACATAAAGTGTTTTTAGATTAGTCGATTGTGAGAATTTGTCTAAAAAAATGTACAAAAAAAAACCTACTAAACGCACACAAAAAAAGTGTTGCTACATTAGTCGATAGTGAGAATTGGCCTAAACATTTTTTTTTATACAAAAAACTTTAGAAAACTACAATATGCCCAAACAAAAGCTGTTGCTAAATTAGTCGATAGTGAGAATTTGTCTAAAACATTTTTTTACAAAAACATTAAAAAAACATTAATACGCCCACACAAAAAGTGTTGCTAGTTTAGTCGATAGTGAGAATTGGTCTAAAACAAAAAAATAAACAAAAACTACAACAACACACACACACAAAAAGTGTTGCTAGATTAGTCGATAGTGAGAATTGGTCTAAAAAAAGGTTTTACAAATAACAAAACAAAAAAACAACAACACGCACACACAAACAGTTTTGCTAGATTAGTCGATAGTGAGAATTTGTCTAAAAAAATGTTTTTACAAAAAAATTAAAAAATAATAATACGCCCACACACAAAGTGTTGCTAGATTAGTCGATCCTGAGATTTTGTCTAATTTTTTTTTTAAACAACAACAAATGCACACACAAAAAGTGTTGCTAGATTAGTCGATAGTGAAAATTGTTCTAAAAACTTTTTTTTACAAAAAACATTTTAAAACAACAATACGCGCACACAAAAAGTGTTGCTAGATTATTCTACAATGAGAATTTGTCAAAAAAAATTAAAAACGCACACACAAACAGTGTTGCTAGATTAGTCGATAGTGAGAATTGGTCTAAAAATATTGTTTACAAAAACATTAATAAACTACCACACGCACACACAAAAAGTGTTGCTAGATTAGTCGATAGTGAGAATTGGTCTAAACATTTTTCTTTACAAAAACTTTAAATAACAACAATATGCCCACACAAAAAGTGTTGCTAGATTAGTCCATAGTGAGAATTTGTCTAAAAATATATATATATTTTTTTGTTTTTAAAGAAACAACAGCTCGCACACACAAAAAGTATTGCTCGATTAGGTGATAGTGAGAACTGGTCTAAAAAAAATGTTTTACAAAAAAAAAAAAAAAAAAAAAAAAAACAATAGGCGGACACAAAAAGTGTTGTTAGATTAGTCAGTCGATAGTTATAATTTGTCTAAAATAATTTTTACACAAACATAAAAAAACAATAATACGCCCACTCAAAAAGTGTTGCTAGATTAGTCGATGGTGAGAATTGGTCTAAATTATTTTTTTTACAAAAACATTAAAAAACAACAATACGCCCACACAAAAAGTGTTGCTAGATTAGCCGATAGTGAGAATTGGTCTAAAAAAAAAATATATAAAAAAATGTAAAAACAGCAATACGCGCGCACAAAAAGTGTTGCTAGATTAGTCGATAGTGAGAATTTGTCTAAAAAAAACGTTTTACCAAAAAAAATAAAAAAAAAACTAGATTAGTCGATAGTGAGAATTTGTCAAAAAATGTTTTTTTAAAAACTAAAAAACTACTAAACGAACACAAAACAAGTGTTGCTAGATTCGTCGATAGTGATAATTGGTCTAAAAAATATTTTTTACAAATCTTTTTACGAAGTTGTTACGTTGTTACGAAAACAACAGAATGCCAACACAAAAAGTGTTGTAAATTAGTCGATAGTGAGAATTTGTCTAAAAAAATAAAAAATACGCACACACAAAAAGTGTTGCTAGATTAGTCGATAGTGAGAATTGGTCTAAACATTTTTTTTACAAAAACATTAAAAACAGGAACACGCCCACACAAAAAGTGTTGCTAGATTGGTTGATAGTGAGAATTTGTCAAAAAATAAATAAAAAATGCGCACACACAAAAAGTGTTGCTAGTTTAGTTGATAGTGAGAAATGGTCTAAAATATATTTATTTTTTACAAAAACATTAAAAAACAAAAATACACCCACACAAAAAAGTGCTGCTAGATTAGTCAATAGTGAGAATTGGTCTAATTTTTTTTTCATAAAATAAAACAACAACACACACAAAATGTGTTGCTAGATTAGTCGATAGTGAGAATTTGTCTAAAACAAAAAACTAAAAAAAAAACTACTACACGCATACAAAAAAGTGTTCCTAGATTAGTCAATAGTGAGAATTGGACTACAATTTTTTTTTTACAAAAACTTTAGAAAACAACAATATGCCCACAAAAAAGTGTTGCTAAATTAGTCGATAGTGAGAATTTGTCTAAAAAAATAAATAAAAACAACAACATAACGCACACACTAAAAGTGTTGCTAGATTAGTCGATAGTGAGAATTTGTCCAAAAAAACATACAACAACAACACGCACACACAAAAAGTGTTGCTAGTTTTGTCAATAGTGAGAATTGATATTTTTTTTTTTTTACAAAAACATAAAAAAACAGAAATACGCCCACACAAAAAGTGTTGCTAGATTAGTCGATAGTGAGAATTGGTCTACAATAAATGTTTCATAAAAAATAAAACAACAACATGCACACACAAAAGTGTTGCTAGATTAGTCGATAGTGAGAATTGGTCTAAAAACTAAATTAATAAAAAAAAAAAAAAACAACACGCTGACACAAAAAGTGTTGCTAGATTAGTCGATAGTGAGAATTGGTCTAAAAAAATGTTTCACAAAAAAATTACATAAAAACAACTACAATACGCGCACACATAAAGTGTTTTTAGATTAGTCGATTGTGAGAATTTGTCAAAAAAATTACAAAAAAAACCTACTAAACGCACACAAAAAAAGTGTTGATAGATTAGTCGATAGTGAGAATTGGTCAAAAATGTACACATAAAAATTAGTCGATTGTGAGAATTTGTCTAAAAAAAAACGTTTTACCAAAAAAAAAACAAAAAAAAACTAGATTAGTCGATAGTGAGAATTTGTCAAAAAATGTTTTTTTAAAAACTAAAAAACTACTAAACGAACACAAAACAAGTGTTGCTAGATTCGTCGATAGTGATAATTGGTCTAAAAAATATTTTTTTACAAATCTTTTTACGAAGTTGTTACGTTGTTACGAAAACAACAGAATGCCCACACAAAAAGTGTTGTAAATTAGTCGATAGTGAGAATTTGTCTAAAAAATTAAAAATAAGCACACACAAAAAGTGTTGCTAGATTAGTCGATAGTGAGAATTGGTCTAAACATTTTTTTTACAAAAACATTAAAAACAGGAACACGCCCACACAAAAAGTGTTGCTAGATTGGTTGATAGTGAGAATTTGTCAAAAAATAAATAAAAAATGCGCACACACAAAAAGTGTTGCTAGTTTAGTTGATAGTGAGAAATGGTCTAAAATATATTTATTTTTTACAAAAACATTAAAAAACAAAAATACACCCACACAAAAAAGTGCTGCTAGATTAGTCAATAGTGAGAATTGGTCTAATTTTTTTTTCATAAAATAAAACAACAACACACACAAAATGTGTTGCTAGATTAGTCGATAGTGAGAATTTGTCTAAAAAAAAAACAAAAAAAAAACTACTACACGCATACAAAAAAAGTGTTCCTAGATTAGTCAATAGTGAGAATTGGACTACAATTTTTTTTTTACAAAAACTTTAGAAAACAACAATATGCCCACAAAAAAGTGTTGCTAAATTAGTCGATAGTGAGAATTTGTATAAAAAAATAAATAAAAACAACAACATAACGCACACACTAAAAGTGTTGCTAGATTAGTCGATAGTGAGAATTTGTCCAAAAAAAACATACAACAACAACACGCACACACAAAAAGTGTTGCTAGTTTTGTCAATAGTGAGAATTGATATTTTTTTTTTTTTACAAAAACATTAAAAAACAGAAATACGCCCACACAAAAAGTGTTGCTAGATTAGTCGATAGTGAGAATTGGTCTACAATAAATGTTTCATAAAAAATAAAACAACAACATGCACACACAAAAGTGTTGCTAGATTAGTCGATAGTGAGAATTGGTCTAAAAACAAAATTAATAAAAAAAAAAAAAAAAACACGCTGACACAAAAAGTGTTGCTAGATTAGTCGATAGTGAGAATTGGTCTAAAAAAAATGTTTCACAAAAAAATTACATAAAAACAACTACAATACGCGCACACATAAAGTGTTTTTAGATTAGTCGATTGTGAGAATTTGTCTAAAAAAAATTACAAAAAAAACCTACTAAACGCACACAAAAAAAGTGTTGATAGATTAGTCGATAGTGAGAATTGGTCTAAAAAAAATGTCGATAAAGTGTTTTTAGATTAGTCGATTGTGAGTCTAAAAAAATGTACAAAAAAAAACTACTAAACGCACACAAAAAAAGTGTTGCTACATTAGTCGATAGTGAGAATTGGCCTAAACATTTTTTTTATACAAAAAAACTTTAGAAAACTACAATATGCCCAAACAAAAGCTGTTGCTAAATTAGTCGATAGTGAGAATTTGTCTAAAACATTTTTTTACAAAAACATTAAAAAAACATTAATACGCCCACACAAAAAGTGTTGCTAGTTTAGTCGATAGTGAGAATTGGTCTAAAACTAAAAAATAAACAAAAACTACAAAAACTACAACACACACACACACACAAAAAGTGTTGTTGTTAGATTAGTCAAAAAATTAAAAAGCAACAATATGCGCACACAAAAAGTGAGAATGAGAATTGGTCTAAAAAAAGGTTTTACAAATAACAAAACAAAAAAACAACAACACGCACACACAAACAGTTTTGCTAGATTAGTCGATAGTGAGAATTTGTCTAAAAAAATGTTTTTACAAAAAATTAAAATAATAATAATACGCCCACACACAAAGTGTTGCTAGATTAGTCGATCCTGAGATTTTGTCTAATTTTTTTTTTAAACAACAACAAATGCACACACAAAAAGTGTTGCTAGATTAGTCGATAGTGAAAATTGTTCTAAAAACTTTTTTTTACAAAAAACATTTTAAAACAACAATACGCGCACACAAAAAGTGTTGCTAGATTATTCTACAATGAGAATTTGTCAAAAAAAATTAAAAACGCACACACAAACAGTGTTGCTAGATTAGTCGATAGTGAGAATTGGTCTAAAAATATTGTTTACAAAAACATTAATAAACTACCACACGCACACACAAAAAGTGTTGCTAGATTAGTCGATAGTGAGAATTGGTCTAAACATTTTTCTTTACAAAAACTTTAAATAACAACAATATGCCCACACAAAAAGTGTTGCTAGATTAGTCCATAGAGAGAATTTGTCTAAAAATATATATATATTTTTTTGTTTTTAAAGAAACAACAGCTCGCACACACAAAAAGTATTGCTCGATTAGGTGATAGTGAGAACTGGTCTAAAAAAAATGTTTTACAAAAAAAAAAAAAAAACAACAAAAACAATAGGCGGACACAAAAAGTGTTGTTAGATTAGTCAGTCGATAGTTATAATTTGTCTAAAATAAATTTTTACACAAACATAAAAAAACAATAATACGCCCACTCAAAAAGTGTTGCTAGATTAGTCGATGGTGAGAATTGGTCTAAATTATTTTTTTTTACAAAAACATTAAAAAACAACAATACGCCCACACAAAAAGTGTTGCTAGATTAGCCGATAGTGAGAATTGGTCTAAAAAAAAATATATAAAAAAATGTAAAAGCAGCAATACGCGCGCACAAAAAGTGTTGCTAGATTAGTCGATAGTGAGAATTTGTCTAAAAAAAAACGTTTTACCAAAAAAAATAAATAAAAACAACTAGATTAGTCGATAGTGAGAATTTGTCAAAAAATGTTTTTTTAAAAACTAAAAAACTACTAAACGAACACAAAACAAGTGTTGCTAGATTCGTCGATAGTGATAATTGGTCTAAAAAATATTTTTTACAAATCTTTTTACGAAGTTGTTACGTTGTTACGAAAACAACAGAATGCCCACACAAAAAGTGTTGTAAATTAGTCGATAGTGAGAATTTGTCTAAAAAATTAAAAAATACGCACACACAAAAAGTGTTGCTAGATTAGTCGATAGTGAGAATTGGTCTAAACATTTTTTTTTACAAAAACATTAAAAACAGGAACACGCCCACACAAAAAGTGTTGCTAGATTGGTTGATAGTGAGAATTTGTCAAAAAATAAATAAAAAATGCGCACACACAAAAAGTGTTGCTAGTTTAGTTGATAGTGAGAAATGGTCTAAAATATATTTATTTTTTACAAAAACATTAAAAAACAAAAATACACCCACACAAAAAAGTGCTGCTAGATTAGTCAATAGTGAGAATTGGTCTAATTTTTTTTTCATAAAATAAAACAACAACACACACAAAATGTGTTGCTAGATTAGTCGATAGTGAGAATTTGTCTAAAAAAAAAACTAAAAAAAAAAACTACTACACGCATACAAAAAAAGTGTTCCTAGATTAGTCAATAGTGAGAATTGGACTACAATTTTTTTTTTACAAAAACTTTAGAAAACAACAATATGCCCACAAAAAAGTGTTGCTAAATTAGTCGATAGTGAGAATTTGTCTAAAAAAATAAATAAAAACAACAACATAACGCACACACTAAAAGTGTTGCTAGATTAGTCGATAGTGAGAATTTGTCCAAAAAAAACATACAACAACAACACGCACACACAAAAAGTGTTGCTAGTTTTGTCAATAGTGAGAATTGATCAATTTTTTTTTTTACAAAAACATTAAAAAACAGAAATACGCCCACACAAAAAGTGTTGCTAGATTAGTCGATAGTGAGAATTGGTCTACAATAAATGTTTCATAAAAAATAAAACAACAACATGCACACACAAAAGTGTTGCTAGATTAGTCGATAGTGAGAATTGGTCTAAAAACAAAATTAATAAAAAAAAAAACAACAACACGCTGACACAAAAAGTGTTGCTAGATTAGTCGATAGTGAGAATTGGTCTAAAAAAAATGTTTCACAAAAAAATTACATAAAAACAACTACAATACGCGCACACATAAAGTGTTTTTAGATTAGTCGATTGTGAGAATTTGTCTAAAAAAAATTACAAAAAAAACCTACTAAACGCACACAAAAAAAGTGTTGATAGATTAGTCGATAGTGAGAATTGGTCTAAAAAAAATTTTCACAAAAAAAATTACATAAAAACAACTACAATACGCGCACACATAAAGTGTTTTTAGATTAGTCGATTGTGAGAATTTGTCTAAAAAAATTTACAAAAAAAAACTACTAAACGCACACAAAAAAAGTGTTGCTACATTAGTCGATAGTGAGAATTGGCCTAAACATTTTTTTTTTATACAAAAAACTTTAGAAAACTACAATATGCCCAAACAAAAGCTGTTGCTAAATTAGTCGATAGTGAGAATTTGTCTAAAACATTTTTTTACAAAAACATTAAAAAAACATTAATACGCCCACACAAAAAGTGTTGCTAGTTTAGTCGATAGTGAGAATTGGTCTAAAACAAAAAAATAAACAAAAACTACAAAAACTACAACACACACACACACAAAAAGTGTTGTTAGATTAGTCGATAGTGAGAATTTGTCTAAAAAAAAATTTTTTACCAAAAAATTAAAAAGCAACAATATGCGCACACAAAAACTGTTGCTAGATTAGTCGATAGTGAGAATTGGTCTAAAAAAAGGTTTTACAAATAACAAAACAAAAAAACAACAACACGCACACACAAACAGTTTTGCTAGATTAGTCGATAGTGAGAATTTGTCTAAAAAAATGTTTTTACAAAAAATTAAAATAATAATAATACGCCCACACACAAAGTGTTGCTAGATTAGTCGATCTGAGATTTTGTCTAATTTTTTTTTTAAACAAAAAGTGTTGCAACGATAGTGAAATGCACACACAAAAAGTGTTGCTAGATTAGTCGATAGTGAAAATTGGTTCTAAAAACTTTTTTTTACAAAAAACATTACAAAAATTAAAAAAACAACAATACGCGCACACACAAAAAGTGTTGTGTTGCGATAGTGAGAATTTGTCTAAAAAATATTATATATTTTTTTCAAAAAGTGTTCTAGATTAGTCAAGTGAGAATTTGTCTAAAAAAAAAATTTTTCAAAAAAACGCACACAAAAACAAACAGTGTTGCTAGATTAGTCGATAGTGAGAATTGGTCTAAACATTTTTTTTTACAAAAAACTTTAGAAAACAACAATATGCCCAACAAAAAGTTTGCTAGATATCGATAGTGAGAATTTGTCTAAAAAAAATGTTTTACTAACAATTTTAAAAACAACAATACGCGCACACAAAATGTGTCGCTAAACATTGAGAATTGGTCTAAAAAATTTTTTTTACAAAAACATTGAAAAACATCAACACGCACACACAAAAAGTGTTGCTAGATTAGTCGATAGTGAGAATTGGTCTAAACATTTTTCTTTACAAAAACTTTAAATAACAACAATATGCCCACACAAAAAGTGTTGCTAGATTAGTCCATAGTGAGAATTTGTCTAAAAATATATATTTTTGTTTGTTTTTAAAGAAACAACAGCTCGCACACACAAAAAGTATTGCTCGATTAGGTGATAGTGAAAACTGGTCTAAAAAAAATTTTTTACAAAAAAAAACAAAAACAACAAAAACAATAGGCGGACACAAAAAGTGTTGTTAGATTAGTCAGTCGATAGTTATAATTTGTCTAAAATACATTTTTACACAAACATAAAAAAACAATAATACGCCCACTCAAAAAGTGTTGCTAGATTAGTCGATGGTGAGAATTGGTCTAAATTATTTTTTTTACAAAAACATTAAAAAACAACAATACGCCCACACAAAAAGTGTTGCTAGATTAGCCGATAGTGAGAATTTGTCTAAAAAATTATTATATATTTTTTTCAAAACAACACGCACACACAAAAAGTGTTGCTAGATTAGTCGATAGTGAGAATTTGTCTAAAAAATTATTATATATTTTTTTCAAAACAACACGCACACACAAAAAGTGTTGCTAGATTAGTCGATAGTGAGAATTGGTCTAAAAAAAATGTTTTACAATTTTTTTTAAATAAAAACAACTACAATACACGCACGCAAAAAGTGTTGCTAGATTAGTCGATAGTGAGAATTGGTCTAAAAAAATGTTTCACAAAAAAAATTACAATAAAAACAACTACAATACGCACACACAAAAAGTGTTTTTTGATTAGTCGATTGTGAGAATTTTGTCTAAAAAAAATTACACAAAAAACTACTAAACACACACAAAAAAGTGTTGCTACATTAGTCGATAGTGAGAATTGGTCTAAACATTTTTTTTTACAAAAAACTTTAGAAAACAACAATATGCCCAAACAAAAAGTGTTGCTAGATTAGTCGATAGTGAGAATTTGTCTAAAAAAAATGTTTTACTAACAATTTTAAAAACAACAATACGCGCACACAAAATGTGTCGCTAGATTAGTCAATAGTGAGAATTGGTCTAAAAAATTTTTTTTTACAAAAACATTGAAAAACATCAACACGCACACACAAAAAGTGTTGCTAGACTAGTCGATAGTGAAAATTGGTCTAAAAAATTGTTTATAAAAAAAAAAAAAGAACGCACACAAAAAGTGTTGCTATTAGATTAGTCGATAGTGAGATTTGGTCTAAAACAAATTTTGCACAAAAACATTAAAAAACAACAATACGCACACACAAAAGTGTTGCTAGATTAGTTGATAGTGAGAATTGGTCTAAAAAAATATTTACCAAAAAATAAAAAATAAACAATACGCGCACACAAAAAGGGTTGCTAGATTAGTCGATAGTAAGAATTGGTCTAAAAATTTTTTTATAATAAAAACAAAACAACACGAACACACAAAATGTGTTGCTGCTGGGTTAGTCGATAGTGAGAATTGGTCTAAAAATTTTTTTCACAAAAACATTAAAAAACAACAATACGCAAACACAAAAAGTGTTGCTAGATTAGTTGATAATGAGAAGTTGTCTAAAAAATATATTTTTTTTTTTTTAAAACAAAAAAACGCGTGCACAAAAAGTGTTGCTAGATTCGTCGATTTTGAGAAATGGTAAAAAAAAAAGATTAAAAAACAACAAAAAAACAACTACATGCACACACAAAAAGTGTTGCTAGACTAGTCGATAGTGAGAATTGGTCTAAAAAATTTTTTTTTTTACAAAAACATAAAAAAAACAATACTTCCACACAAAAAGTGTTGCTAGATTAGTCGAAAGTGAAAATTGGTCTGAAAAAATATTATTATTATTATTGTTAAAAACAGCAACACGCACAAACAAAAAGTGTTGCTAGATTATTCGATTTTGAGAATTGGTCTAAAAAAATTTTTTTATAAAAAAAACACAAAAAAAACAACAACACGCACACACAAAAAGTGTTGCTAGATTAGTCGATAGTGAGAATTTGTCTAAAACATTTTTTTTACAAAAACATTAGAAAACAACAACACGCCCACACAAAAAGTGTTGCTAGATTAGTCGAAAGTGAAAATTTGTCTGAAAAATTATTATTATTATTTTTGTTAAAAACAGCAAGACGCACACACAAAAAGTGTTGCTAGATTAGTCGATTTTGAGATTTGGTCTAAAAAAAAATTGATAAAAGAAAACAACAAAAAAACAACACGCACACACAAAAAGTGTTGCTAGATTAGTCGATAGTGATAATTGGTCAATTTTTTTTTTTTTACAAAAACATTAAAAAACAACAATATGCACACACAAAAATTGTTGCTAGATTAGTCGATAGTAAGAATTTGTCAAAAAAATATATTAAACAAAATAATAATCTACTACACGCGCACACAAAAAGTGTTGCTATATTAGTCGATAGTGAGAATGTCAAACTTTTTTTTTTTTTTTTTACATTAAAAAACAACAATACGCCCACACAAAAAGTGTTGCTAGATTAGTCGATCGTGAGAATTTGTCAAAAATTTTTTTTACAAACAAATTAAAAAACAATACGCACACACAAAAAGTGTTGCTAGATTAGTCGATAGTGAGAATTTGTCTAAAACATTTTTTTTACAAAAACATTAGAAAACAACAACACGCCCACACAAAAAGTGTTGCTAGATTAGTCGAAAGTGAAAATTGGTCTGAAAAATTATTATTATTAATTTTGTTAAAAACAGCAAGACACACACACAAAAAGTGTTGCTAGATTCGTCAATTTTGAGAAAGGTAAAGAAAAATGGATAAAAAAATAAAAAAAAAACATGCACACACAAAAAGTGTTGCTAGATTAGTCGATAGTGAGAATTGTTCAACATTTTTTTTTACAAAAAAAAATTAAGACAACAATACGCATACACAAAAAGTGTTGCTAGATTAGTCGAAAGTGAAAATTGGTTTTAAAAAAATATTATTATTATTTTTGTTAAAAACAGCAACACGCACACACAAAAAGTGTTGCTAGATTAGTCGATTTTGAGAATTGGTCTAAAAAAATATTTGTAAAAAAAAAACAAAAAAACAACACGCACACACAAAAAGTGTTGCTAGATTAGTCGATAGTGAAAATTGGTCTAAAAAAATGTTTTTACAAAAACATAAAAAAACAATGCGCCACACAAAAAGAGTTGCTAGATTAGTCGGAAGTGAAAATTGGTATGAAATGTATTTATTATTATTTTTTTAAACAACAACACGCACACACAAAAAGTGTTGCTAGATTCGTCGATTTTGAGAATTGGTAAAAAAAAAAGATTAAAAAACAACAAAAAAACAACTACATGCACACACAAAAAGTGTTGCTAGACTAGTCGATATTGAGAATTGGTCTAAAAAAAAATGTTTTTACAAAAACATAAAAAAACAATACTTCCACACAAAAAGTGTTGCTAGATTAGTCGAAAGTGAAAATTGGTCTGAAAAAATATTATTATTATTATTGTTAAAAACAGCAACACGCACAAACAAAAAGTGTTGCTAGATTATTCGATTTTGAGAATTGGTCTAAAAAAATGTTTTATAAAAAAACTACAACAACAACAACACGCACACACAAAAAGTGTTGCTAGATTAGTCGATAGTGAGAATTTGTCTAAAACATTTTTTTTTACAAAAACATTAGAAAACAACAACACGCCCACACAAAAAGTGTTGCTAGATTAGTCGAAAGTGAAAATTGGTCTGAAAAATTATTATTATTATTTTTGTTAAAAACAGCAAGACGCACACACAAAAAGTGTTGCTAGATTAGTCGATTTTGAGATTTGGTCTAAAAGAAAATTGATAAAAGAAAACAACAAAAAAACAACACGCACACACAAAAAGTGTTGCTAGATTAGTCGATAGTGATAATTGGTCTAAACATTTTTTTTACAAAAACATTAAAAAACAACAATACGCGTACACAAGAAGTGTTGCTAGATTAGTCGATAGTGAGAATTTGTCTAAACATTTTTTTTTTTACAAAAACATTAGAAAACAACTATACGCGTACACAAAAATTGTTTCTAGATTAGTCGAAAGTGAAAATTGGTCTGAAAAAATTATTATTATTATTATTATTTTTAAACAACATGCACACACAAAAAAGTGTTTTGCTAGATTAGTTGATAGTGAGAATTGGTCTAAAATTTTGTTTTACAAAAAAAAAAAAAAAAAAAAAATCATGCGCACACAAAAAGTTTTGCTAGATTCGTCGATAGTGAGAATTGGTCTAAAAATGTTTTTTACAAAAAAAAATTTAAACAACAATACGCATACACAAAAAGTGTTGCTAGATTAGTCGAAAGTGAAAATTGGTCTGAGAAATTATTATTATTATTTTTGTTAAAAACAGCAACACGCACACACAAAAAGTGTTGATAGAATAGTCGATTTTGATAATTTGACAAAAAAAGTGATTAAAAAACAACAAAAACATGCACACACAAAAAGTGTTACTAGATTAGTCGATAGTGAGATATTGTCTAAAACATTTTTTTTACAAAAACATTAGAAAACAACAACACGCCCACACAAAAAGTGTTGCTAGATTAGTCGATTTTGAGAATTGGTCTAAAACATTTTTTTTACAAAAACATTAGAAAACAACAACACGCCCACACAAAAAGTGTTGCAAGATTAGTCGATTTTGAGAATTGGTCTAAATTTTTTTTTATAAAAAAAACAAAAAAACAACACGCACACACAAAAAGTGTTGCTAGATTAGTCGGTAGTGAGAATTGGTCAAAAAAAAAATTCACACAAAAATAAATAAATAATAATTATGCGCACACAAAAAGTGTTGCTAGATTAGGCGATAGTGAGAATTGGTCTAAAAAATAGTTTTTTCCAAAAAAACAACAACAACAATATGCGCACACAAACAAGTGTTTTTAGATTAGTCGATTGTGAGAATTTGTCTTTAAAAACAATACTTTTTAAAAGAAAACAACAACACGCACACACAAAAAATTTTTTCTAGATTAGTCGATAGTGAGAATTGGTATACATTTTTTTTTGTTTTTTTTTAAAACAAAACAACAACACACAAACACAAAAAGTGTTTCTGCTATATTAGTCACTAGTGAGAATTGGACTAAAATAATTGTTTTACAAAAAAACAACAGAAATACATGCACACAAAAGGTGTTGCTAGTTTAGTTGATAGTGAGAATTGGTCTAAAACATTTTTTTACAAAAATATTAAAAAACAACAATATGCCCACACAAAAGTGTTGCTAGATTAGTCGATAGTGAGAATTGGACTAAAATTATTTTTTTTACAAAAACATTAAAAATCAACAATACACACACACAAAAGTGTTGCTAGATTAGTCGATAGTGAGAATTTGTCACACAAAAAAAACTACTACACGCACACAAAAAGTGTTGCTAGAATAGTCGATAGTGAGAATTGGTCTAAAAAATGTTTTTTTTTACAAAAACATTAAAAAACAACAATACGCACACACAAACAGTGTTGCTAGATTAGTCGATAGTGAGAATTGGTCTAAAAAAAATAGTTTTACTAACAATTTTAAAAACAACAATACGCGCACACAAAATGTGTCGCTATATTAGTCAATAGTGAGAATTGGTCAAAAAAATTGTTTATAAAAAAAAAAACGCACACAAAAAGTGTTGCTATTAGATTAGTCGATAGTGAGAATTGATCTATTTTTTTTTTTTACAAAAACGTTAAAAAACAACAATCCGCACACACAAAAAAGTGTTGCTAGATTAGTCGATAGTGAGAATTGGTCTAAACATTAATTTTTTTTCAAAAATTTAAAAAACAACAACACGCACACACAAAAGTGTTGCTAGATTAGTCAGTCGATAGTGAGAATTGGTCTAAACATTTTTTTTCATAAAAAACCCAATAACAACAATACGCACACACAAAAATAATTGCTAGATTAGTCGATAGTAAGAATTGGTCTAAACATTTTTTTTTTCAAAAACATTAAAAAACAACAATACGCACACACAAAAATTGTTGCTAGATTAGTCGATAGTAAGAATTTGTCAAAAAATATAATAAAATAATAATAATCTACTACACGCACACACAAAAAGTGTTGCTAGATTAGTCGATAGTGAGAAATTGTCTAAAACATTTTTTTTACAAAAACATTAGAAAACAACAACACGCCTACACAAAAAGTGTTGCTAGATTAGTCGAAAGTGAAAATTGGTCTGAAAAATTATTATTATTATTTTTGTTTAAAACAGCAAGACACACACACAAAAAGTGTTGCTAGATTCGTCGATTTTGAGAAAGGTAAATAAAAATTGATTAAAAAAAACATGCACACAAAAAAAAAATGTTGCTAGATTAGTCGATAGTGAGAATTGGTCAACATTTTTTTTACAAAAAAAAATTAAGACAACAATACGCATACACAAAAAGTGTTGCTAGATTAGTCGAAAGTGAAAATTGGTCTGAAAAAGTATTATTATTATTTTTGTTAAAAACAGCAACACGCACACACAAAAAGTGTTGCTAGACTAGTCGATAGTGAGAATTGGTCTAAAAAATTTTTTTTTTACAAAAACATAAAAAAAACAATACGCCACACAAAAAGTGTTGCTAGATTAGTCGGAAGTGAAAATTGGTATGAAATGTATTTATTTAATTTTTTTAAACAACAACACGCACACACAAAAAGTGTTGCTAGATCCGTCGATTTTGAGAGTTGGTAAAAATAAAAAGATTAAAAAACAACAAAAAAACAACTACATGCACACACAAAAAGTGTTACTAGACTAGTCGATAGTGAGAATTGGTCTAAATTTATTTTTATTTTTTTTAACATAAAAAAACAATACTTCCACACAAAAAGTGTTGCTAGATTAGTCGAAAGTGAAAATTGGTCTGAAAAAATATTATTATTATTATTATTGTTAAAAACAGCAACACGCACAAAAAAAACGTGTTGCTAGATTATTAGATTTTGAGAATTAGTCTAAAAAAATGTTTTATAAAAAAACAAAAAAAACAACAACACGCACACACAAAAAGTGTTGCTAGATTAGTCGATAGTGAGAATTTGTCTAAAACATTTTTTTTTACAAAAACATTAGAAAACAACAACACGCCCACACAAAAAGTGTTGCTAGATTAGTCGAAAGTGAAAATTGGTCTGAAAATTTATTCTTAATATTTTTGTTAAAAACAGCAAGACACACACACAAAAAGTGTTGCTAGATTAGTCGATTTTGAGAATTGGTCTAAAAAAAATTGATAAAAGAAAACAAAAACAAAAAACACGCACACACAAAAAGTGTTGCTAGATTAGTCGATAGTGATAATTGGTCTAAACATTTGTTTTACTAAAACATTAAAAAACAACAATACGCGCACACAAAAATTGTTGCTAGATTAGTCGATAGTGAGAATTGGTCTAAATTTTTTTTTTACAAAAATATAAAAAACAACAACAAGCACACAGAAAATGTGTTGCTAGATTAGTCGATAGTGAGAGTTGGTAAAAAAAAAAAACACATACACACAAAAAGTGTTTTTAGATTAGTCGATAGTGAGAATTGGTATAATTTATTTTTTACAAAAACATTAAAAAACAACAATACACCCACACAAAAAGTTTTGCTAGATTAGTCGATAGTGAGAGTTTGTCAAAAAAAACACGCACAAACAAAAAGTGTTGCTAGATTAGTCGTTAGTGAGAATTTGTCTAAAAAAATAAAAAATACAAATAAACTACTACACGCACACAAAAAAAGTGTTGTTAGATTTGTCGATAGTGAGAATTGATCAAAAAAAAAAAATTTAAACGTTAAAAAACATTTAAAAAAAGAACGTTTGTAAAAAGAATACAACAATACGCACATACAAAAAGTGTTGCTAGATTAGTCGATAGTGAGAATTCGTCTAAAAAACATTTTACCAAAAAATGAAAAAACAACAATATGCGCACACAAAAAGTGTTGCTAGATTAGTCGATAGTGAGAATTGGTCTAAAAAATGAGTTTTACTAAAAATGACAATAAGCGTACACAAAAAGTGTTGCTAGATTAGTAGATAGTGAGAATTGGTCAAAAAAAAAAATTGGCAAAAAACACTCTAAAAAAAACTATACGCGTACACAAAAAGTGTTGTTAGATTAGTCGATAGTAAAAACTTGTCAAAAAAAATAGACATTTTTTATTTTAAAACAACAACATGCGCAAACAAAAAGTGTTGCTAGATTAGTCGATAGTGAGAATTGGTAAAAAAAAACAAAAAAAAAACAATACGCGCACACAAAAAGTGTTGCTAGATTAGTCGATAGTGAGAATTTGTCTAAAACATTTTTTTACAAAAACATACAAAAACAACAACACGCACTCACAAAAAGTGTTGCTAGATTAGTCGATAGTGAGAATTCGTCTAAAAAATCTTTAACCAAAAAATGAAAAAAAACAACAATACGCGCACACAAAGAGTGTTGCTAGATTAGTAGATAGTGAGAATTGATCTAATTTTTTATTTTTTTTAAACATTAAAAAACAAGAATACGCACACACAAAAATTGTTGCTAGATTTGTCGATTGTGAGAATTGATCTAAACATTTTTTTTTAAACGTTAAAAAACAACAATATGCACATACAAAAAGTGTTGCTAGATTAGTCGATAGTGAGAATTTGTCTAAAAAACATTTTACCAAAAAATGAAAAAAAACAACAATATGCACACACAAAAAGTGTTGCTAGATTAGTCAATAGTGAGAATTGGTCTAAAAAATTAGTTTTACTAAAAATTACAAAAATAACAATAAGCGTACACAAGAAGTGTTGCTAGATTAGTAGATAGTGAGAATTGGTCAACAATTTTTTTTGGCGAAAAAAAAACAATACGTGCACACAAAAAGTGTTGATTAGTCGATAGAAAGAACTTGTCAAAAAAAATATAGATATTTTTTTATTTTAAAACAACAACATGCGCAAACAAAAGTGTTGCTAGATTAGTCGATAGTGAGAATTGGTCTAAAAAATTGTTTATAAAAAAAACAAACGCACACAAAAAGTGTTGCTATTAGATTTTGTCGATAGTGAGAATTGGTCTAAATTTTTTTTTTGCACAAAAACATTAAAAAACAACAATACGCACACACAAAAGTGTTGCTAGATTAGTTGATAGTGAGAATTTGTGAAAACACAAATAATAATAAAAAATAATACCTACAACACGCACACAAAAAGTGTTGCTAGATTAGTCGATAGTGAGAAATGTTCTATTTTTTTTTTTTACAAAAACTTTAAAAACAACAATCCGCACACACAAAAAAGTGTTGCTAGATTAGTCGATAGTGAGAATTGGTCTAAACATTTTTTTTTCTCCAAAAATAAAAAAAAACAACAACACGCACACACAAAAGTGTTGCTAGATTAGTCGATAGTGAGAATTGGTCTAAACTATTTTTTTCATAAAAAACCCAATAACAACAATATGCACACACAAAAATAATTGCTATATTAGTCGATAGTAAGAATTGGTCTAAACATTATTTTTTTCAAAAATAGAAAAAAAAAACAACAATATGCACACACAAAAATAATTGCTATATTAGTCGATAGTAAGAATTGGTCTAAACATTTTTTTTTCAAAAACATTAAAAAACAACAATACGCACACACAAAAATTGTTGCTAGATTAGTCGATAGTGAGAATTTGTCAAAAAATATAATAAAATAATAATAATCTACTACACGCACACACAAAAAGTGTTGCTAGATTAGTCGATAGTGAGAATTTGTCTAAACATTTTTTTTTACAAAAACATTAAAAAACAACAATACGCCCACACAAAAAGTGTTTGCTAGATTAGTCGAAAGTGAAAATTGGTCTGAAAAATTATTATTATTATTTTTGTTTAAAACAGCAAGACACACACACAAAAAGTGTTGCTAGATTCGTCGATTTTGAGAAAGGTAAATAAAAATTGATTAAAAAAAACATGCACACAAAAAAAAAATGTTGCTAGATTAGTCGATAGTGAGAATTGGTCAACATTTTTTTACAAAAAAAAATTAAGACAACAATACGCATACACAAAAAGTGTTGCTAGATTAGTCGAAAGTGAAAATTGGTCTGAAAAAGTATTATTATTATTTTTGTTAAAAAACAACAACACGCACACACAAAAAGTGTTGCTAGATTAGTCGATAGTGAGAATTGGTCTAAAAAATTTTTTTTTTACAAAAACATAAAAAAAACAATACGCCACACAAAAAGTGTTGCTAGATTAGTCGAAGTGAAAATTGGTATGAAATGTATTTATTTAATTTTTTTAAACAACAACACGCACACACAAAAAGTGTTGCTAGATCCGTCGATTTTGAGAGTTGGTAAAAATAAAAAGATTAAAAAACAACAAAAAAACAACTACATGCACACACAAAAAGTGTTACTAGACTAGTCGATAGTGAGAATTGGTCTAAATTTATTTTTATTTTTTTTAACATAAAAAAACAATACTTCCACACAAAAAGTGTTGCTAGATTAGTCGAAAGTGAAAATTGGTCTGAAAAAATATTATTATTATTATTATTGTTAAAAACAGCAACACGCACAAAAAAAACGTGTTGCTAGATTATTAGATTTTGAGAATTAGTCTAAAAAAATGTTTTATAAAAAAAAAAAAAAACAACAACACCGCACACACAAAAAGTGTTGCTAGATTAGTCGATAGTGAGAATTTGTCTAAAACATTTTTTTTACAAAAACATTAGAAAACAACAACACGCCCACACAAAAAGTGTTGCTAGATTAGTCGAAAGTGAAAATTGGTCTGAAAATTTATTCTTAATATTTTTTGTTAAAAACAACAAGACACACACACAAAAAGTGTTGCTAGATTAGTCGATTTTGAGAATTGGTCTAAAAAAAATTGATAAAAGAAAACAAAAACAAAAAACACGCACACACAAAAAGTGTTGCTAGATTAGTCGATAGTGATAATTGGTCTAAACATTTGTTTTACTAAAACATTAAAAAACAACAATACGCGCACACAACAATTGTTGCTGGATTAGTCGATAGTGAGAATTGGTCAAATTTTTTTTTTACAAAAATATAAAAAACAACAACAAGCACACAGAAAATGTGTTGCTAGATTAGTCGATAGTGAGAGTTGGTAAAAAAAAAAAACACATACACACAAAAAGTGTTTTTAGATTAGTCGATAGTGAGAATTGGTATAATTTATTTTTTACAAAAACATTAAAAAACAACAATACACCCACACAAAATGTTTTGCTAGATTAGTCGATAGTGAGAGTTTGTCAAAAAAACACGCACAAACAAAAAGTGTTGCTAGATTAGTCGTTAGTGAGAATTTGTCTAAAAAAATAAAAAATACAAATAAACTACTACACGCACACACAAAAAAGTGTTGTTAGATTTGTCGATAGTGAGAATTGATCAAAAAAAAAAAATTTAAACGTTAAAAAACATTTAAAAAAAGAACGTTTGTAAAAAGAATACAACAATACGCACATACAAAAAGTGTTGCTAGATTAGTCGATAGTGAGAATTCGTCTAAAAAACATTTTACCAAAAAATGAAAAAACAACAATATGCGCACACAAAAAGTGTTGCTAGATTAGTCGATAGTGAGAATTGGTCTAAAAAATGAGTTTTACTAAAAATGACAATAAGCGTACACAAAAAGTGTTGCTAGATTAGTAGATAGTGAGAATTGGTCAAAAAAAAAAAATTGGCAAAAAACACTCTAAAAAAAACTATACGCGTACACAAAAAGTGTTGTTAGATTAGTCGATAGTAAAAACTTGTCAAAAAAATATAGACATTTTTTATTTTAAAACAACAACATGCGCAAACAAAAAGTGTTGCTAGATTAGTCGATAGTGAGAATTGGTAAAAAAAAAACAAAAAAACAATACGCGCACACAAAAAGTGTTGCTAGATTAGTCGATAGTGAGAATTTGTCTAAAACATTTTTTTACAAAAACATACAAAAACAACAACACGCACTCACAAAAAGTGTTGCTAGATTAGTCGATAGTGAGAATTCGTCTAAAAAATCTTTAACCAAAAAATGAAAAAAACAACAATACGCGCACACAAAGAGTGTTGCTAGATTAGTAGATAGTGAGAATTGATCTAAATTTTTATTTTTTTTAAACATTAAAAAACAAGAATACGCACACACAAAATTGTTGCTAGATTTGTCGATTGTGAGAATTGATCTAAACATTTTTTTTTAAACGTTAAAAAACAACAATATGCACATACAAAAAGTGTTGCTAGATTAGTCGATAGTGAGAATTTGTCTAAAAAACATTTTACCAAAAAATGAAAAAAACAACAATATGCACACACAAAAAGTGTTGCTAGATTAGTCAATAGTGAGAATTGGTCTAAAAAATTAGTTTTACTAAAAATTACAAAAATAACAATAAGCGTACACAAGAAGTGTTGCTAGATTAGTAGATAGTGAGAATTGGTCAACAATTTTTTTTGGCGAAAAAAAAACAATACGTGCACACAAAAAGTGTTGATTAGTCGATAGAAAGAACTTGTCAAAAAAATATAGATATTTTTTATTTTAAAACAACAACATGCGCAAACAAAAGTGTTGCTAGATTAGTCGATAGTGAGAATTGGTCTAAAAAATTGTTTATAAAAAAAACAAACGCACACAAAAAGTGTTGCTATTAGATTTTGTCGATAGTGAGAATTGGTCTAAATTTTTTTTTTGCACAAAAACATTAAAAAACAACAATACGCACACACAAAAGTGTTGCTAGATTAGTTGATAGTGAGAATTTGTGAAAACACAAATAATAATAAAAAATAATACCTACAACACGCACACAAAAAGTGTTGCTAGATTAGTCGATAGTGAGAAATGTTCTATTTTTTTTTTTACAAAAACTTTAAAAACAACAATCCGCACACACAAAAAAAGTGTTGCTAGATTAGTCGATAGTGAGAATTGGTCTAAACATTTTTTTTTCTCCAAAAATAAAAAAAAAAAACAACACGCTCACACAAAAGTGTTGCTAGATTAGTCGATAGTGAGAATTGGTCTAAACTATTTTTTTCATAAAAAACCCAATAACAACAATATGCACACACAAAAATAATTGCTATATTAGTCGATAGTAAGAATTGGTCTAAACATTATTTTTTTCAAAAATAGAAAAAAAACAACAATATGCACACACAAAAATAATTGCTATATTAGTCGATAGTAAGAATTGGTCTAAACATTTTTTTTTTCAAAAACATTAAAAAACAACAATACGCACACACAAAAATTGTTGCTAGATTAGTCGATAGTAAGAATTTGTCAAAAAATATAATAAAATAATAATAATCTACTACACGCACACACAAAAAGTGTTGCTAGATTAGTCGATAGTGAGAAATTGTCTAAAACATTTTTTTTACAAAAACATTAGAAAACAACAACACGCCTACACAAAAAGTGTTGCTAGATTAGTCGAAAGTGAAAATTGGTCTGAAAAATTATTATTATTATTTTTGTTTAAAACAGCAAGACACACACACAAAAAGTGTTGCTAGATTCGTCGATTTTGAGAAAGGTAAATAAAAATTGATTAAAAAAAACATGCACACAAAAAAAAAATGTTGCTAGATTAGTCGATAGTGAGAATTGGTCAACATTTTTTTTACAAAAAAAATTAAGACAACAATACGCATACACAAAAAGTGTTGCTAGATTAGTCGAAAGTGAAAATTGGTCTGAAAAAGTATTATTATTATTTTTGTTAAAAACAGCAACACGCACACACAAAAAGTGTTGCTAGACTAGTCGATAGTGAGAATTGGTCTAAAAATTTTTTTTTTTACAAAAACATAAAAAAAACAATACGCCACACAAAAAGGGTTGCTAGATTAGTCGGAAGTGAAAATTGGTATGAAATGTATTTATTTAATTTTTTTAAACAACAACACGCACACACAAAAAGTGTTGCTAGATCCGTCGATTTTGAGAGTTGGTAAAAATAAAAAGATTAAAAAACAACAAAAAAACAACTACATGCACACACAAAAAGTGTTACTAGACTAGTCGATAGTGAGAATTGGTCTAAATTTATTTTTATTTTTTTTAACATAAAAAAAACAATACTTCCACACAAAAAGTGTTGCTAGATTAGTCGAAAGTGAAAATTGGTCTGAAAAATATTATTATTATTATTATTGTTAAAAACAGCAACACGCACAAAAAAAAACGTGTTGCTAGATTATTAGATTTTGAGAATTAGTCTAAAAAAATGTTTTATAAAAAAACAAAAAAAACAACAACACGCACACACAAAAAGTGTTGCTAGATTAGTCGATAGTGAGAATTTGTCTAAAACATTTTTTTACAAAAACATTAAAAAACAACAACACGCACACACAAAAAGTGTTGCTAGATTAGTCGAAAGTGAAAATTGGTCTGAAAATTTATTATTAATATTTTTGTTAAAAACAGCAAGACGCACACACAAAAAGTGTTGCTAGATTAGTCGATTTTGAGAATTGGTCTAAAAAAAATTGATAAAAGAAAACAAAAACAAAAAACACGCACACACAAAAAGTGTTGCTAGATTAGTCGATAGTGATAATTGGTCTAAACATTTGTTTTACTAAAACATTAAAAAACAACAATACGCGCACACAAAAATTGTTGCTAGATTAGTCGATAGTGAGAATTGGTCAAATTTTTTTTTTTACAAAAATATAAAAAACAACAACAAGCACACAGAAAATGTGTTGCTAGATTAGTCCGATAGTGAGAGTTGGTAAAAAAAAAAAAACACATACACACAAAAAGTTTTTTAGATTAGTCGATAGTGAGAATTGGTATAATTTATTTTTTACAAAAACATTAAAAAACAACAATACACCCACACAAAAAGTTTTGCTAGATTAGTCGATAGTGAGAGTTTGTCAAAAAAACACGCACAAACAAAAAGTGTTGCTAGATTAGTCGTTAGTGAGAATTTGTCTAAAAAAAAAAAAATACAAATAAACTACTACACGCACACAAAAAAAGTGTTGTTAGATTTGTCGATAGTGAGAATTGATCAAAAAAAAAAATTAAAAAAAAACGTTAAAAAACATTTAAAAAAAGAACGTTTGTAAAAAGAATACAACAATACGCACATACAAAAAGTGTTGCTAGATTAGTCGATAGTGAGAATTCGTCTAAAAAACATTTTACCAAAAAATGAAAAAACAACAATATGCGCACACAAAAAGTGTTGCTAGATTAGTCGATAGTGAGAATTGGTCTAAAAAATTAGTTTTACTAAAAATGACAATAAGCGTACACAAAAAGTGTTGCTAGATTAGTAGATAGTGAGAATTGGTCAAAAAAAAAAATTGGCAAAAAAACACTCTAAAAAAAACTATACGCGTACACAAAAAGTGTTGTTAGATTAGTCGATAGTAAAAACTTGTCAAAAAAATATAGACATTTTTTATTTTAAAAAAACAACATGCGCAAACAAAAAGTGTTGCTAGATTAGTCGATAGTGAGAATTGGTAAAAAAAAAACAAAAAAAACAATACGCGCACACAAAAAGTGTTGCTAGATTAGTCGATAGTGAGAATTTGTCTAAAACATTTTTTTACAAAAACATACAAAAACAACAACACGCACTCACAAAAAGTGTTGCTAGATTAGTCGATAGTGAGAATTCGTCTAAAAAATCTTTAACCAAAAAATGAAAAAAAACAACAATACGCGCACACAAAGAGTGTTGCTAGATTAGTAGATAGTGAGAATTGATCTAATTTTTTATTTTTTTTAAACATTAAAAAACAAGAATACGCACACACAAAAATTGTTGCTAGATTTGTCGATTGTGAGAATTGACCTGAACATTTTTTTTTAAACGTTAAAAAACAACAATATGCACATACAAAAAGTGTTGCTAGATTAGTCGATAGTGAGAATTTGTCTAAAAAACATTTTACCAAAAAATGAAAAAAAACAACAATATGCACACACAAAAAGTGTTGCTAGATTAGTCAATAGTGAGAATTGGTCTAAAAAAGTATTTTTTACTAAAAATTACAAAAATAACAATAAGCGTACACAAGAAGTGTTGCTAGATTGGTAGATAGTGAGAATTGGTCAACAATTTTTTTTGGCGAAAAAAAAACAATACGTGCACACAAAAAGTGTTGATTAGTCGATAGAAAGAACTTGTCAAAAAAATATAGATATTTTTTATTTTAAAACAACAACATGCGCAAACAAAAGTGTTGCTAGATTAGTCGATAGTGAGAATTGGTCTAAAAAATTGTTTATAAAAAAAACAAACGCACACAAAAAGTGTTGCTATTAGATTTTGTCGATAGTGAGAATTGGTCTAAATTTTTTTTTTTGCACAAAAACATTAAAAAACAACAATACGCACACACAAAAGTGTTGCTAGATTAGTTGATAGTGAGAATTTGTGAAAACACAAATAATAATAAAAAATAATACCTACTACACGCACACACAAAAAGTGTTGCTAGATTAGTCGATAGTGAGAAATGTTCTATTTTTTTTTTTTACAAAAACTTTAAAAACAACAATCCGCACACACAAAAAAGTGTTGCTAGATTAGTCGATAGTGAGAATTGGTCTAAACAATTTTTTTTCTCCAAAAATAAAAAAAAAACAACAACACGCACACACAAAAGTGTTGCTAGATTAGTCGATAGTGAGAATTGGTCTAAACTATTTTTTTCATAAAAAACCCAATAACAACAATATGCACACACAAAAATAATTGCTATATTAGTCGATAGTAAGAATTGGTCTAAACATTTTTTTTTCAAAATAGAAAAAAAACAACAACACGCACACACAAAAGTGTTGCGTTATTATAGGAGATTTTTAAAAAATTTTTTTCAAAAAATAAAAAACAATTTAATATGCACACAAAAAGTGTTGCTAAACAACGTGAGAATTTGTCTAAAAAATATATTTTTGCATTAAAGAAAACAACAACACGCACACATAAAATGTTTTGTTAGATTACGATAGTGAAATTGGTCTACAAAAATATTTACCAAAAAAATTAAAATAAACAATACGCGCACACAAAAAGGGTTGCTTGATTAGTCGATAGTAAGAATTGGTCTAAACATTTTTTTTTTTCAAAAATAGAAAAAAAACAACAACATGCACACACAAAAGTGTTCTAGAATCGATTGACAATTGGTAAAAAAATAATTTTTAAAAGAAAACAACAACACACACACATAAAATGTTTTGCTAGATTAGTCGATAGTGAGAATTGGTCTAAAAATGTTTTTATAATAAAAACAAAACAACACAAACACACAAAATGTGTTGCTGCTAGGTTAGTCGATAGTGAGAATTGGTCTAAAAAAAAAATCACAAAAACATTAAAAAACAACAATACGCAAACACAAAAAGTGTTGCTAGATTAGTCGATAGTGAGAGGTTGTCTAAAATATATATATTTTTTTTTTAAACACAACAAAACGCACGCACAAAAAGTGTTTTGCTAGATTAGTCGATAGTGAGAATTGGTCTAATTTTTTTTTTTACAAAAACATTAAAAAACAACAATACGCACACACAAAAATTGTTGCTAGATTAGTCGATAGTAAGAATTTGTCAAAAAATATAATAAAATAATAATAATCTACTACACGCACACACAAAAAGTGTTGCTAGATTAGTCGATAGTGAGAATGTCAAACATTTAACAAAAAAAAACATTAAAAAACAACAATACGCCAACACTAAAAGTTTTGCTAGATTAGTCGATTGTGAAAATTTGTCAAAACAATTTTTTACCAAAAAATTAAAAAACAATACGCACACACAAAAAGTGTTGCTAGATTAGTCGACAGTGAGAATTTGTCTAAAACATTTTTTTTTTACAAAAACATTACAAAACAACAACACGCCCACACAAAAGTGTTGCTAGATTAGTCGAAAGTGAAAATTGGTCTGAAAAATTATTATTATTATTTTTGTTAAAAACAGGAAGACGCACACACAAAAAGTGTTGCTAGATTCGTCGATTTTGAGAAAGGTAAAGAAAAATTGATAAAAAAAAACAAAAATATGCACACAAAAAAAGTGTTGCTAGATTAGTCGATAGTGAGAATTGTTCAACATTTTTTTTACAAAAAAAAATTAAGACAACAATACGCATACACAAAAAGTGTTGCTAGATTAGTCGAAAGTGAAAATTGGTCTGAAAAAGTATTATTATTATTTTTGTTAAAAACAGCAACACGCACACACAAGAAGTGTTGCTAGATTAGTCGATAGTGAGAATTGGTCTAAAATTTTTTTTTTACAAAAACATAAAAAAAAAATATGCCACACAAAAAGTGTTGCTAGATTTGTCGGAAGTGAAAATTGGTATGAAATGTATTTATAATTTTTTTTTTAAACAACAACACGCACACACAAAAAGTGTTGCTAGATCCGTCGATTTTGAGAATTGGTAAAAAAATAAAAAGATTAAAAAACAACAAAAAAAACAACTACATGCACACACAAAAAGTGTTGCTAGACTAGTCGATAGTGAGAATTGGTCTGAAAAAATATTATTATTATTATTATTGTTAAAAACAGCAACACGCACAAACAAAACGTGTTGCTAGATTATTCGATTTTGAGAATTGGTCTAAAAAAATGTTTTATAAAAAAAACTAAAAAAAACAACAACACGCACACACAAAAAGTTTTGCTAGATTAGTCGATAGTGAAAATTTGTCTAAAACATTTTTTTTACAAAAACATTAGAAAACAACAACACGCCCACACAAAAAGTGTTGCTAGATTAGTCGAAAGTGAAAATTGGTCTGAAAAATTATTCTTAATATTTTTGTTAAAAACAGCAAGACACACACACAAAAAGTGTTGCTAGATTAGTCGATTTTGAGAATTTGTCTAATTTTTTTTTTTTTAAACATTAAAAAACAAGAATACGCACACACAAAAATTGTTGCTAGATTTGTCGATTGTGAGAATTGATCTAAACATTTTTTTTAAACGTTAAAAAAACAACAATATGTACATACAAAAAGTTTTGCTAGATTAGTCGATAGTGAGAATTCGTCTAAAAAACATTTTACCAAAAAATGACAAAAACAACAATATGCACACACAAAAAGTGTTGCTAGATTAGTCGATAGTGAGAATTGGTCAACAATTTTTTTGGGCGAAAAAAAACCAATACGTGCACACATAAAGTGTTGATTAGTCGATAGAAAGAACTTGTCAAAAAAAATAGATATTTTTTATTTTAAAACAACAACATGTGCAAACAAAAAGTGTTGCTAGATTAGTCGATAGTGAGAATTGGTCAAAAATTTTTTAAAAACAATACGCGCACACAAAAAGTGTTGCTAGATTAGTCGATAGTGAGAATTTGTCTATTTTCTTTTTTACAAAAACATTAAAAAACAACAACACGCCCACACAAAAGTGTTGCTAGATTAGTCGAAAGTGAAAATTGGTCTGAAAAATTATTATTATTATTTTTGTTAAAAACAGGAAGACGCACACACAAAAAGTGTTGCTAGATTCGTCGATTTTGAGAAAGGTAAAGAAAAATTGATAAAAAAAAAATAAAATATGCACACAAAAAAAGTGTTGCTAGATTAGTCGATAGTGAGAATTGTTCAACATTTTTTTTACAAAAAAAAATTAAGACAACAATACGCATACACAAAAAGTGTTGCTAGATTAGTCGAAAGTGAAAATTGGTCTGAAAAAGTATTATTATTATTTTTGTTAAAAACAGCAACACGCACACACAAGAAGTGTTGCTAGATTAGTCGATAGTGAGAATTGGTCTAAATTTTTTTTTTTACAAAAACATAAAAAAAAACAATATGCCACACAAAAAGTGTTGCTAGATTTGTCGGAAGTGAAAATTGGTATGAAATGTATTTATAATTTTTTTTTTAAACAACAACACGCACACACAAAAAGTGTTGCTAGATCCGTCGATTTTGAGAATTGGTAAAAAAAAAAAAGATTAAAAAACAACAAAAAAAAACAACTACATGCACACACAAAAAGTGTTGCTAGACTAGTCGATAGTGAGAATTGGTCTGAAAAAATATTATTATTATTATTATTGTTAAAAACAGCAACACGCACAAACAAAACGTGTTGCTAGATTATTCGATTTTGAGAATTGGTCTAAAAAAATGTTTTATAAAAAAAACTAAAAAAAACAACAACACGCACACACAAAAAGTTTTGCTAGATTAGTCGATAGTGAAAATTTGTCTAAAACATTTTTTTTACAAAAACATTAGAAAACAACAACACGCCCACACAAAAAGTGTTGCTAGATTAGTCGAAAGTGAAAATTGGTCTGAAAAATTATTCTTAATATTTTTGTTAAAAACAGCAAGACACACACACAAAAAGTGTTGCTAGATTAGTCGATTTTGAGAATTGGTCTAATTTTATTTTTTTTTTACATTAAAAAAACAATACGCACACACAAAAATTGTTGCTAGATTTGTCGATTGTGAGAATTGATCTAAACATTTTTTTTAAACGTTAAAAAAACAACAATATGTACATACAAAAAGTTTTGCTAGATTAGTCGATAGTGAGAATTCGTCTAAAAAACATTTTACCAAAAAATTACAAAAACAACAATATGCACACACAAAAAGTGTTGCTAGATTAGTCGATAGTGAGAATTGGTCAAAAAAAAATTAAAAACAATACGCGCACACAAAAAGTGTTGCTAGATTAGTCGATAGTGAGAATTTGTCTATTTTCTTTTTTACAAAAACATTAAAAAACAACAACACGCACACACAAAAAGTGTTGCTAGATTAGTCGATAGTGAGAATTTGTCAAAAAAAACAAACAACAACACGCGCAAACAAAAAGTGTTGCTAGATTAGTCGATAGTGAGAATTGGTCTAAAACATTTTTTCTACAAAATATTAATAAAAAAACAACAATACGCGCACAAAAAAAGTGTTGCTAGATTATTCGATAGTGAGAATTTGTCAAAAAAAACAACAACAACAACACGCGCAAACAAAAAGTGTTGCTAGATTAGTCGATAGTGAGAATTGGTCTAAAACATTTTTTCTACAAAAATATTAAAAAACAACAATACGCGCACAAAAAAGTGTTGCTAGATTAGTCTATAGTGAGAATTGGTCTAAATTTTTAATTATTTATAAAAAAAACAACAACACGCACACACAAAAAGTGTTGTTGCCGGATTAATCAATCGAACGTGAGATTTTGTCAACAAAATAAAACCATATACACACAAAAGTGTTGCTAGATTAGTCGATAGTGAGAATTGGTAAAAAAAAAAAAAACAACAAGCGCAAACAAAAAGTGTTGGTCAAAAAAAATGTATTTATTTTTTTAATTAAAAAACAACAACACGCACACACAAAAAGTGTTGCTAGATTAGTTGATAGTGAGAGTTGGTCTAAAAAAAAAAAACACAAAAAAGTGTTGCTAGATTATTAGATAGTGAGAACTGGTTAAAAAATAAATAAATGAATAAATAACACTATTACAATACGCGCACACAAAAATTGTTGCTAGATTAGTCTTTAGTGAGAATTTGTCAAAAAAACAAAGAACCAACACGCGCAAACAAAATTTTGCTAGATTAGTCGACAGTGAGAAGTGGTCTAATTTTTTTTTTCTACAAATACATTAAAAAACAACAATACGCCCACACAAAAAAAACATTGCTAGATTAGGCGATAGTGAGAATTGGTCTAAAAAATTTTTTTTACAAAAAAACAACATTATGCGCACACAATAAGTGTTGCTAGATGATTGGATAGTGAGAATTTGTCAAAAAATATTTTACAAAAAAAATAAAAACAACAATATGCGCACACAAAAAATGTTGCTCGATTAGTCGATAGTGAGAATTGGTCTAATTTTGTTTTTTACAAAAACATTAAAAAACAAGAATACGCAAACACAACAAGTGTTGCTAGATTAGTCGATAGCGAGAATTTGCCAAAAAAAAAAAAAAACACGCAAAAACTAAAAGTGTTGCTAGATTAGTCGATAGTGAGAATTGGTCTACATTTTTATTTTTACTAAAAATTACAAAAATAACAATAAGCGTACACAAAAGTGTTGCTAGATTAGTAGATAGTAAGAATTGGTCAACAATTTTTTTTGGCAAAAAAAAAACTAAAAAAACAATACGCGCACACAAAAAGTGTTGTTAGATTTGTTGATAGTAAGAAATTGTCAAAAAAATTATAGATATTTTTTATTTTAAAACAACAACACGTGCAAACAAAAAGTGTTGCTAGATTGATCGATAGTGAGAATTTATCAAAATTATTTTTTTTACAAAAACATTAAAAACAATACGCACACACAAAAAGTGTTGCTAGATTAGTCGATAGTGGGAATTCGTCTAAAAAATCGTTTACCAAAAAATGAAAAAAACAACAATACGCGCACACAAAGAGTGTTGCTAGATTAGCAGATAGTGAGAATTGGTCTAAATTTCTGTAAAAAAAACATAAAAAACAAGTATACGCACACACAAAAATTGTTGCTATATTTGTCGATTTTGTGAGAATTGATCTAAACATTTTTTTTTAAACGTTAAAAAACAACAATACGCACATACAAAAAAAATATATAAGTAAAATATACACGCACACAAAAAGTGTTAATAGATTAGTCGATAGTGAGAATTGGGTCTCTAAATAAATGTTTTTAAAAAAAACATTAAAAAACAACAACACGCGCACAAAAAAAGTGTTGCTAGATTAGTCGATAGTGAGAATTTGTCCAAAAATAAAAAACGAAACAAATCCAAACCTACTACACGCACACACAAAAAGTGTTGCTAGATTTTAGTCGATATTGAGAATTGGTCTAAAAATTTTTTTTAAGAAAACATAAAAACAACAGCACAAAGCACACAAAAAAGTGTTGCAGATTAGTCGATAGTGAGAATTGGTCTAAAACAATTTTTTTACAAATACATTAAAACACTACAACACGCGTTCACAAAAAGTATTGCTATATTAGTCGATAGTGGATATTTGTCACAAAAAATAAATAAAATAAACAAACAGCACACACAAAAACGTGTTGCTAGTTTTAGTCGATAATGAGAAATTGGTCTAAAATGTTCTGTTTTATAAAAAAAATTAAAAACACAATAGCCCACACACAAAGTGTTGCTAGATTAGTTGATAGCGAGAAATGGTCCAAAACATTTAAAATTAAAATTAAATAAAAAAAACAATACGCACAAACAAAAAGTGTTGCTAGATTAGTCGATAGTGAAAATTTGTCCAAAAAAAAAAAAACGAAACCAAAAAACAAACCTACTACAACGCACACACAAAAAGTGTTGCTAGATTAGTCGATATTGAGAATTGGTCTAAAATTTTTTTAAAGAAACCATTAAAAAAACAACAGCACAAGCACACAAAAAAGTGTTTGTTAGATTAGTCGATAGTGAGAATTGGTCTAAAACATTTTTTTACAAATACATTAAAAAACTACAACACGCGTTCACAAAAAGTATTGCTATATTAGTCGATAGTGGAAATTGTAACAAAAAATAAATAAAAAACACACGCACACACAAACGTGTTGCTAGTTTAGTCGATAATGAGAATTGGTCTAAAATGTTCTGTTTTATAAAAAAAACATTAAAAAACAACAATACGCCCACACACAAAGTGTTGCTAGATTAGTTGATAGCGAGAAATGGTCCAAATATTTAAAATTAAAATTAAATAAAAAATACAATACGCACAAACAAAAAGTGTTGCTAGATTAGTCGATAGTGAATTGGACTAAAATTATTTTTTTTTCACAAAAACATTAATAATCAACATACCTCACACAAAAAGTTTTGCTAGATTAGTCGATAGTGAAATTGGTCTGAAAATTTATTATTATTATTTTTGTTAAAAACAGCAACACGCACACACAAAAAGTGTTGCTAGATTAGTCGATTTTGAGAATTGGTCTAAAAATAAAATTGATAAAAAACAACAACACGCACACACAAAAATTGTTGCTAATTATTCGATAGTGAGAATTGTCCCTAATTTTTTTTTTACAAAAAAACATTAAAAACAACAATATGCGCACACAAAAATTGTTGCTAGATTAGTCGATAGTGGAGAATTGGTCTATTTTTTTTTTTTACTAAAACATTAAAAAACTAAAAGACGCCCACACAAAAAGTGTTGCTAGATTAGTCCATAGTGAGATTTGTCTAAAACATTTTTTTTTTCAAAAACATTAGAAAACAACAATATGGCCACACAAAAGGTGTCTAGATAGTCGAACGTGAAAATGGTCTGAAAACCAATAATACTTTTTTTTGTTAAAAACACCACAACATGAAACGCAAAATTTTTTGCTAGATTAGTCAAAAGTGAAAATAGGTCTGAAAATTCTTATTAATTTATTTGTTTTGTTAGAAAAACAATACGCCGACTCAAAAAGTGTTGCTAAATTAGGTCGATAGTGAGAATTGGTCTAAAAAAATATTTTTACAAAAACATTAAAAAAACAACAATAACACCCACACAAAAGTGTTGCTAGATTAGTCATTCGTGAGAATTTGTCTAAAAAAAAAAAAAAAAACATGCACACACAAAAAGTGTTGCTCGATTAGTCGATAGTGAGAATTTGCCAAAAAAAAAATGTAATACAAGAATAAAAAAAAAAACAATACGCGTACACAAAAAGTGTTGCTAGCTTATTTGATAGTGTGAATTGGTCTAAAAAAATATTTTACAAAAACATTAAAAAACAATAATATGCTAAAGTAGTCGATAGTGAGAATTGGTCCTAAAATAGATTTTTACAAAAAAATACAAAACAACATACGCTCACACAAAAACATGTTGCTAGATTAGTTGATAGTGAGAACTGGTCCAAAAAAAAAATAAAAAATAAAATAAATAAATATTATCTATATATATATATATATATGTATATTATATATATATAAATAAATAATATATATAATACATCGCACACAAAAAGTGTTAATAGATTTCTCGATAGTGAGAATTGGTCTAAATAAATGTTTTTTTTTAAAAACATAAAAAAACAACAACACGCGCACTAAAAAAATGTTGCTAGATTAGTCGATAGTGAGAATTTGTCCAAAATAAAAAAACGAAACCAAAAACAAACCTACTACACGCACACACAAAAAGTGTTGCCTAGATTAGTCGATATTGAAAATTGGTCTAAAAATTTTTTATTAAGAAACATTAAAAAAACAACAGCACACGCACACCAAAAAGTGTTGCTAGATTAGTCGATAGTGAGATTGGTCTAAAACTATTTTTTACAAATACATTTAAAAAACTACAACACGCGTTCACAAAAGTATGCTATATTAGTCGATAGTGGAAATTTGTCACAAAAAATAAAAAAAATAACACACGCACACACAAAACGTGTTGCTAGTTTAGCGATAATGAGAATTTGGTCTAAATGTCTGTTTTATAAAAAAACATTAAAAAACAACAATACGCCCACACACTAAGTGTTGCTAGATTAGTTGATAGCGAGAAATGGTCCAAAACATTTAAAATTTTAAATAACTAAAAAAAAACAATACGCACAAACAAAAAGTGTTGCTAGATTTGTCGATAGTGAGAATTTGTCCAAAAAAAAAAAAACGAAACCAAAACAAAACCTACAACACGCACACACAAAATGTTGCTAGATTAGTCGATATTGAGAATTGGTCTAAAAATTTTTTTTTAAGAAAACATAAAAAACAACAGCACACGCACACAAAACAGTGTTGTTAGATTAGTCGATAGTGAAATTGGTCTAAAACATTTTTTTACAAATACATTAAAAACTACAACACGCGTTCACCAAAAAGTATTGCTATATTATCGATAGTGGAAAATTTGGTAACAAAAAATAATAAAATAACACACGCACACACAAAAACGTGTTGCTAGTTTAGTCCGATAATGAGAATTGGTCTAAAATGTTCTTGTTTTTTATATTTTATAAAAAACATAAAAAACAACAATACGCCCACACAAAAGTGTTTTGCTAGATTAGTTGATAGCGGAAATGGTCCAAAATATTTAAAATTAAAATTAAATAAAAAACTACAATACGCACACACAAAAAGTGTTGCTAGATTAGTCGATAGTGAGAATTGGAACTAAAATTTTTTTTTACAAAACAATTAAAATCAACAATACGCACACACAAAAAGTGTTGCTAGATTAGTCGATAGTGAAATTGGTCTGAAAAATTATTATTATTATTTTTGTTAAAAAACAGCAACACGCACACACAAAAAGTGTTGCTATATTAGTCGATTTTGAGAATTGTCTAAAAAATAAATTGATAAAAAAACAAAAACACGCACACACAAAAATTGTTGCTAGATTATTCGATAGTGAGAATTGGTCTAATTTTTTTTATTTTTTCACAAAAAACATTAAAAACAACAATATGCGCACACAAAAATTTTTGCTATAAGTCGATAGTGAGAATTGGTCTATTTTTTTTTTTACTAAAAACATTAAAAAAAACTAAAAGATGCCACTAACAAAAAGTGTTGCTAGATTAGTCGATAGTGAGATTTGGTCTAAAACAATTTTTTTTCAAAACATTGAAAAACAACAATATGGCCACATAAAAGGTGTTTGCTAGATTAGTCGAACGTGAAATTGTCTGAAAACCAATAATACTTTTTTTTTGTAAAAAACAACAACACGAACACGCAAATTTTTTTGCTAGATTAGTCAAAAGTGAAAATAGGTCTGAAAATGTATTAATTTATTTGTCTTTTGTTAAAAAACAATACGACCGACTCAAAAAGTGTTGCTAAATTATCGATAGTGAAATTGGTCTTAAAAAAATATTTTTACAAAAAACATTAGAAACAATAATAATGCTAAAAGTAGTCGATAGTGAGAATTGGTCTAAAATAGATTTTACAAAAAAAATACAAAACAACAATACGCTCACACAAAACGTGTTGCTAGATTAGTTGATAGTGAGAACTGGTCCAAAAAATTAAAAAAAAAAATAATAAAATATATATATATATAATATAATACACGCACACAAAAAGTGTTAATAGATTAGTCGATAGTGAGAATTGGTCTAAATAAATGTTTTTTAAAAAACAATTAAAAAAACAACAACACGCGCACAAAAAAAGTGTTGCTAGATTAGTCGATAGTGAGAATTTGTCCAAAAAAAAAAAAACGAAACCAAAAACAAACCTACTACACGCACACACAAAAAGTGTTGCTAGATTAGTCGATATTGAGAATTGGTCTAAAACATTTTTTTAAGAAAACATTAAAAAACAACAGCACACGCACACAAAAAAGTGTTGCTAGATTAGTCGATAGTGAGAATTGGTCTAAAACATTTTTTTAAAAATACATTAAAAAACTACAACACGCGTTCACAAAAAGTATTGCTATATTAGTCGATAGTGGAAATTTTTCACAAAAAATTAATAAAATAACACACGCACACACAAAATGTGTTGCTAGTTTAGTCGATAATGAGAATTGGTCTAAAATGTTCTGTTTTACAAAAACATTAAAAAACAACAATACGCCCACACACAAAGTGTTGCTAGATTAGTTGATAGCGAGAAATGGTCCAAAAATTTTAAATTAAAATTAAATAAAAAATACAATACGCACAAACAAAAAGTGTTGCTAGATTAGTCGATAGTGAGAATTTGTCTAAAACATTTTTTTTACAAAAACATTAAAATACAACAACACGCGCACACAAATAGTGTTGCTAGATTAGTCGATAGTGAGAATTTGTCTAAAAATTTTTTTTTACAAACATAAAAAAAACAATATGCCCACAAAAAAGTGTTGCTGCTAGATTAGTCCATAGTGAGAATTTGTCAAAAAACTATTAATAAAATAACACGCACACACAAAAAGTGTTGCTAGTTTAGTCGATAGTGAGAATTGGTCTAAATATATTTTTTTACAAAAACATTAAAAAACAACGTTACGTCCACACAAAAAGTGTTGCTAGATTAGTCGATAGTGAGAATTTGTCTAAAAAAAACGTTTTTACAAAAATATATAAAAAACAATACGCACAAACAAAAAGTGTTGCTAGATTATTTGATAGTGAGAATTGGTCTAAAACATTTTTTTACAAAAACATTAAAAAACAACAACACGCCCACACAAAAAGTATTGCTAGATTATTCGATAGTGAGAATTGGTCTAATTTTTTTTTTTACAAAAAACATTAAAAACAACAATACGCGCACACAAAAATTGTTGCTAGATTAGTCGATAGTGAGAATTGGTCTATTTTTTTTTTTACTAAAACATTAAAAAACTAAAAGACGCCCACACAAAAAGTGTTGCTAGATTAGTCGATAGTGAGATTTGGTCTAAAACATTTTTTTTTCAAAAACATTAGAAAACAACAATATGGCCACATAAAAGGTGTTGCAAGATTAGTCGAACGTGAAAATTGGTCTGAAAACCAATAATATTTTTTTTTGTTAAAAACAACAACACGAACACGCAAATTTTTTTGCTAGATTAGTCAAAAGTGAAAATAGGTCTGAAAATGTATTAATTTATTTGTTTTTGTTAAAAAAACAATACGCCGACTCAAAAAGTGTTGCTAATTAGTCGATAGTGAGAATGGGTCTAAAAAAAATATTTTTTTACAAAAACATTAAAAAACAACATACCACACCCACAAAAGTGTTGCTAGATTAGTCATTTGTGAGATTTGTCTAAAAAAAAAACAAAAAACAAAAAAAAAACATGCACACACAAAAAGTGTTGCTCGATTAGTCGATAGTGAGAATTTAAAAAAAAATTGTAATACAAGAATAAAAAAAAAAAACATACGCGTACACAAAAGTGTTGCTAGATTATTTGACAGTGTGAATTGTCAAAAAAATATTTTTTTACAAAACATTAAAAAAACAATAATATGCTAAAGTAGTCGATAGTGAGAATTGGTCTAAAATAGATTTTTACAAAAAAATACAAAACAACAATACGCTCACACAAAACGTGTTGCTAGATTAGTTGATAGTGAGAACTGGTCCAAAAAAAAAAAAAATAATATATATATAATATATATAATATATATATATATATAATAAATACACGCACACAAAAAGTGTTAATAGATTAGTCGATAGTGAAATTGGTCTAAATAAACGTTTTTTTAAAAACATTAAAAAAAAACAACAACACGCGCACAAAAAAAAGTGTTGCTAGATTAGTCGATAGTGAGAATTTGTCCAAAAAAAAAAAACGAAACCAAAAACAAACCTACTACACGCACACACAAAAAGTGTTGCTAGATTAGTCGATATTGAGAATTGGTCTAAAAATTTTTTTATAAGAAAACATTAAAAAACAACAACACCACGCACACAAAAAAAGTGTTGCTAGATTAGTCATAGTGAGAATTGGTCTAAAACATTTTTTTTACAAATACATTAAAAAACTACAACACGCGTTCACAAAAAGTATTGCTATATTAGTCGATAGTGAAATTTGTCACAAAAAAAAAATAAAATAACACACGCACACACAAAACGTGTTGCTAGTTTAGTCGATAATGAGAATTGGTCTAAAATGTTCTGTTTATAAAAAAAACATTAAAAAAAACAACAATCGCCCACAACACAAAGTGTTGCTAGATTAGTTGATAGTCGAGAAATGGTCCAAAACATTTAAAATTAAAATTAAATAAAAAATACAATACGCACAAACAAAAAGTGTTGCTAGATTAGTCGATAGTGAGAATTTGTCTAAAACATTTTTTTTACAAAAACATTAAAATACAACAACACGCGCACACAAATAGTGTTGCTAGATTAGTCGATAGTGAGAATTTGTCTAAATTTTTTTTTTTTACAAAAACATAAAAAAAACAATATGCCCACAAAAAAGTGTTGCTGCTAGATTAGTCCATAGTGAGAATTTGTCAAAAAAACTATTAATAAAATAACACGCACACACAAAAAGTGTTGCTAGTTTAGTCGATAGTGAGAATTGGTCTAAAATATTTTTTTTTACAAAAACATTAAAAAACAACGTTACGTCCACACAAAAAGTGTTGCTAGATTAGTCGATAGTGAGAATTTGTCTAAAAAAACGTTTTTACAACAAAAAATAAAAATAAACAATACGCCACAAAAAAAAGTGCGTTGCTAGATTATTTGATAGTGAGAATTGGTCTAAAAAATTTTTTTTTTTATTGTTACAAAAACATTAAAAAACAACAACACGCCCACACAAAAAGTATTGCTAGATTAGTCGATAGTGAGAATTTGTCTAAAAAAAATGTTTTTACAAAAACATTAAAAAACAATAAGTTGCTAGATTAGTCGATAGTGAGAATTTGTCTACATTTTTTTTTTTACAAAAACATAAAAATACAACAATATATGCACACAAACAAGTGTTGCTAGATTAGTCGAACGTGAGAATTTGTCTAAAAAATATATTTTTTAAAAGAAAACAAACAACACACACACACATTAAAATGTTTTGCTAGATTAGTCGATAGTGAGAATTGGTCTAAAAATGTTTTTTATAATAAAAAACAAAAACAACACGAACACACAAAAAGTGTTGCTGCTAGGTTATTCAATAGTGAGAATTGGTCTGAAAAAAAAATTCACAAAAACATTAAAAAACAACAATACGCGCGCACAAAAAGTGTTGCTAGATTAGTCGATAGTGAGAATTGGTCTAATTTTTTTTTTTACAAAAACATTAAAAAACAACAATACGCACACACAAAAATTGTTGCTAGATAGGCGATAGTGAGAATTTGTCAAAAAATTTTTTTAAAAGAAAACAACAACACACACACACATAAAATGTTTTGCTAGATTAGTCGATAGTGATAATTGGTCTAAAAAAAATTTATAATAAAAACAAAACAACACGAACACACAAAAAGTGTTGCTGCTAGGTTATTCAATAGTGAGAATTGGTCTGAAAAAAAAATTCACAAAAACTTTAAAAAACAACAATACGCGCGCACAAAAAGTGTTGCTAAATTAGTCGATAGTGAGAATTGGTCAAAAAAATATAATAAAAAAAGAATAATCTACTACACGCGCACACAAAAAGTGTTGCTAGATTAGTCGATAGTGAGAATGTCAAAAAAATTTTTTTTTACAAAAACATTAAAAAACAACAATACACCCACACAAAAAGTGTTGCTAGATTAGTCGATCGTGAGAATTTGTCAAAACAAATTTTTTACAAAAAAATTTAAAAACAACAATACGCACACCCAAAAAGTTTTGCTAGATTAGTCGATCGTGAGAATTTGTCAAAATAAAAATGATAATACAAAATAAAACCTACTACACGCACACACGAAAAGTGTTGCTAGATTAGTCGATAGTGAGAATTTATCGAATTTTTTTTTACAAAAACTTTAAAAAACAACAATACGCACACACAAAAATTACTGCAAGATTAGTCGATAGTGAGAATTGGTCTAATAATAGTTTTTACAAAAAATAAAACAACAACAATATACGCACACAAACAAGTGTTGCTAGATTAGTCGACAGTGAGAGGTTGTCTAAAAAAAATATATATTTTTTTTAAAAAAACAAACACGCGCACACAAAAAGTGTTGCTAAATTAGTCGATAGTGAGAATGTCAAACAATTTTTTTACAAAAACATTAAAAAACAACAAAACGCACACACAAAAAGTGTTGCTAGATTAGTCAATAGTGAGAATTGGTCTAAAAAATTTTTTTTTTTTACAATAACATTAAAACAGAACAATTCGCCCACACAAAAAGTGTTGCTAGATTAGTCGATAGTGAGAAATGGTCAAAAACTTTTTTTTTACAAAACATTTCAAAACAACAATACGCGCAAACAAAAATATTTGCTAGATTAGTCGATCGTGAGAATTTGTCTAAAAATAAATAAATATTTTTTTTAAAAGAAACAACAACACGCACACACATAAAGTGTTGTTAAATTAGTCGATAGTAAGAATTGGTTTAATTTTTTTTTTACAAAAACATAAAAAACAACAGCACGCAGACACAAAAAGTGTTGCTAGATTAGTCGATAGTTAGAATTGGTCTAAAAAAAACATTTTCATTAAAAAAACAACAACAACAACATGCACACGCAAAAGTGTTGCTAGATTAGTCGATAGTGAGAAATTGTCAAAATAAAAAATAAAAATAAAATAATATACTACACACCCACACAAAAAGTGTTGCTAAATTAGTCGATAGTGAGAAATGGTCTAAAAAATCTTTTACCAAAAAAATAAAAAACAACAACACGCACACACAAATAATGTTGCTAGATTAGTCGATAGTGAGAATTGGTCTAAAAAATGTTTTTTTTTTTTATAAAAAACTAAACAAGAACAACACGCACACACAAAAAGTGTTGCTAGATTAGTCGATAGTGAGAATTGGTCTTAAAAAAAAAATTTCCCAAAATTTAAAAACAACAATACGCACACACAAAAAGTGTTGCTAGATTAGTCGATTGTGAGAATTCGTCTAAAAAAAAAATTACCAAAATGAAAAACAAACAAATTATGCGCACACACAAAGTGTTTGCTAGATTAGTCGATAGTGAGATTTGGTCTAAAAAAAATGTGTTTTACTAAAAATGACAATAAGCGTACACAAAAAGTGTTGCTAGATTAGTAGATAGTGAGAATTGGTCAAAAAAAAAATTGGCAAAAAAAAACAATACGCGCACACAAAAAGTGTTGCTAGATTAGTCGATTTTTGTGTCGATAGTGAGAATACGTCTAAAAAACATTTTAACAAAAAATGGAAAAAATAATCTAACAATATGCGCACACAAAAAGTGTTTGCTAGATTAGTCGATAGTGAAGAAAGGAGAATTGGTCTTAAACATTTGTTTTACTAAAAAATTACAAAAAAATACAATAAGCGTACACAAGAAGTGTTGCTAGTTAGTAGAGATAGTGAGAATTGGTCAAAAAAAATTCTGGGGAAAAAAAAAAAACAATACGCAAACACAAAAAGTTGTTGATTAGTCGATAGAAAGAACTTGTCAAAAAAATATAGATATTTTTTTATTTTAAACAACAACATGCGGCAAACAAAAAGTGTTGCTAGATTAGTCGATAGTGTGAAATTGGTCCAAAAATAAATAAAAAATACGCGCACACAAAAGTGTTGCTAGATTAGTCGATAGTGATAATTTGTCTAATTTTTTTTTTACAAAAACTCATAAAAAACAACAACACAACAGCACACAAAAAGTGTTAATAGATTAGTCAATAGTGAGGACATTCGTCTAAAAAAACCACACAAAAACTGTTGCTAGATTAGTCGATAGTGAGAACTGGTTAAAAATAAATAAATAACACTATTAACACAATACAGCTCTGCACACAAAAAGTGGTGCTGATTAGTCGGATAGTGAGAATTGGTCAACATTTTTTTACAAAAACATTAAAAAAACAACAAACACCCACACACAAAAAGTGTTGCTAGATTAGTCGATAGTGAGA